>JACXGM010036152.1:0-11474 GCA_016801145.1 Umbra pygmaea
ATTTCTGCAAAAGGATTCCCAACCAAGTATTGAGTGCATAACTGAACATAATTATTTGAAGGTTGACTTTTTCTTTTTTTTGTATTACAAACACTTCTTTTATTGGTCAGATGAAATATGCTAATTCTTTGAGATAGGAATTTTGGGTTTTCATGAGCTGTATGCCAAAATCATCAGTATTAAAACAATAAATGACCTGGAATATTTCAGTTGGTGTGCAATGAATCTAAAATATATGAAAGTTAAATTTTTATCATTACATTATGGAAAATAATGAACTTAATCACAATATGCTAATTTCTTGAGAAGGACCTGTATACACAAGTCCCATATCTTTTTAAAGCTTAAAACCTTTGGAATTTAGTAAATGTCACGGTTTTGATAATAGCTATAACAACAAGATAATTCTCAGTCATAATGTGATGTACATAGCCAGTAAAAATAGCCATTAGCTTCTACACTCAGCTGGCCATTTTTGCACCTCACATAAAATAGAATGTTGAATAGAAACACGGCTAACAACCTCATTGTTTAGGTAATTTATACATGTGTTATATGTCTTAAAGCTTAGGATTTTGGGGTTCTAGTAAATATCTGGGTTTTAGTGTAGCTTTAAAATTCAAAAAGTTACGACTACTTATGTCAGCTATGCGTCTTGCAACCAGTGATAATGCTTTTTTGCCTCATAGAAAATACAATGTGGAATTAAATCAAAGCTCACATATGCAATATTTAAATGATATATACATGTCTCATATGTCCTTAACACTAGAACCGCCAGGCCTTCCAAACTACCTGTAACTGCCAACTGCTGACGCCCACCAGCGTCTTTAGCATACAAATCACCCTCATTAAAAACCGCTCTCTCCTCCGCAGCCTCCAGCCAAGCCATCACTGCATCCAGCGATCAAGAGCATCATCTCTATTGTGTTTTTATAGGCCTAAGTAAAACTGTCTCAAAACAGATTAAATACATGGAGAATTTTGTTGTTTTTGAAGGTATCATATAACAGTAGAATACAAAAAATATATAGAAAAAAATATTACCTTATAGAAGGTTAAAACAATTTTCACCTATCTAATGCAGATCGCATGTCGCACAATTAGACAGTGCCGTTTTATTCATCTTAAAATGTCTTCCAATGTTGGATGCTATTCGGAAACAATAGCCTGAATTAAAACATCTCATATTTTTGCTGTTGTATTTTCGTAATTATATAGGCTCTATAGAATTTGGATGTTTAAAAACAATTTTCAAATAACATATTCAGAGGAAATATGTTTCGGGATCTGCATTATGGTTCTATGGCACACCTGTTATATATTTGTTTTTCTAATATTTTTCTATTGAAATACTTTAGCGAACATTTCAGCCAGTGCAGTGTGGATTTTAGAATTGTTGTGTGTACAGTTTTCTATAATTTGTGAATTATCTGCTTGCCTCAGAAACACTTTGCACTGACAAGATAAATAGACTTGAAGAGTAAAATTATTCGGGTTCAAGCAAGATTCGCATTGCATAACGGCATGCTGTAAAGATCGGCTTATCTCCTTTCAAACACTCTTGTGTGTAGGTGAATATATCTATGACATATGTACAGCTGTTGTAAAAAGCGAGGCTCGATTGAAGACATGCATTTTTTCCTTTTCAAGACTATCTTGTTTCCTGGATATATTACAGTGAAAACTGATTTTCCTTTATATTTTTCTTTCTGTTTTATTTTGCCATTTTTGTTTGTTCCATTGTTGTATGTTATTCGGAAACAAATAGCCTAAATTATAACATCTCATATTTATGCTGTTGTATTTCATGTTCGTCCATTTTTAAATTTGGGTTTATTAGATTAATGATAGAACAAATAATTTAAAATAGGATATAGTTATACCAACAAGTGAAAAGGAAAGGTAACCATGTATCATTTGATCATATTTTTTGTAAATTTGATTACAAATATTATTGAATTACTTATTTTGTTACACTACGAATTAATTAGAGTAATATAGCCTGAAATCCAATGCTGATTGAGAATGTATTCATAGAGCAAATTGTGAAGTTGTAAAAAGAAATCTGCATTATTTTTTAGACAATTTGAACGCAACCTCGCAGACCAGACTGAAATCATGACTTTTGGGATACAACATTTTATGGTCAAAAAGCAATTGATCGTCCTTATTCATGAGTTTTCAATGTGAAAGACTCTTCACGCAAAGACTTGTTATTTCACAAACATAGCTATCTCACGCATAGTGGGACAAATACTCACACGCTACCTCGACCCTGCTCTCCCTGAGTGAGCGAGATGCCTGATAAGCGAGTAAAATAATTTAAACTACTTCAAGCGATTTAGGGACAAATTAGATATATTTGAGATTTTTCCCCTTCGCCTATGAAAGTTTGACAGGTCAGCACTCCTGTCTGTTCTCTGAATGACTCCTACTAGCAATCATCCATTCCACAAAGACAATTTTGCATATAATTAATATGCCGAAATGTAATACATATTGTGGAGTTTAGGACAATATATTTATTCTTATAAAAAAATTGCCTCTACCTCTTTATGCAATCTGGATATTAGTAGACTGTAGCATGTCGACATATTTTGTGGTACGGTAACGGAATAGATCCTCAGACAGTGAGTAGGTAGCCTACTGTGAGTTTCAGTGCAAATAAATAACTGTGTAATTCAATAGATACACATCCAATAGCTGTTGGATTTCACTGCGGCTTTTGATATCATTGATCACTATTTATTATTTAAAAAAACTAAAATGTTATGGTTTTTATTCAAGTGCAATACTTTGGCTAGAAAGCTATTTAGTAAATAGGACACAGACGGTGTACTTTAATGGGAGTTTTTCTTAGTTAAAATCAGTAAGCTGTGGAATTCCACAACGAAGCTATCTGGGGCCAGTGCTCTACTCCATATTTACCAATGAATTTCCGTTAACCTTGAAACATGCAAAAATGGCGCTGTATGTTGACGATTCAACAATATATATGGCGGCATCCACAGCTGAGGGACTAAGGAAATTAATGATGAATTGCAGTCGGCATTAGAATGGGTAACAAATAACCAATTTGTCCTTAATGTATCTAAAACCACAAGTATTGTATTTGGAACAAACCATCAATTGTCCAACAAACCTAAATAAATGTATATGCTGAAGGTATGGCAGTTGAACAGGTACAAAGGACCAAGCTTCTTGGCGTTACAGTGGATAGTCAATTATCCTGGTCTCAACACATTGATGTAAGAAAGATGGGTAGAGGACTTTCATTTATAATTAGATGCTCAAATTGTCTCCATAAAAATGTAATGGGAACGTCATTAAAACGATAGTTTTATCCCATTTAGACTACGGTTCAGGAGTTTGGTTAGGTGCTACTATATCAAATATAAAGAAACTGCAAATAGTTTAGAATAAGGCCACATGTTGTTTATTAAGGTGTCCCCTCAGATCAAGTGTTGATGCAATGCATGGCTGCCTTTCATGGTTGAGTGTAAGGAATAGATTAACTGCTTCATTGCTCAACTTTATTAGATATATTTTAGTGACTAAACAGCCGAGGGTGGTGTATCGGCATCTTGGTCTGAGTTCTGATAAACAAGACTACAGTACTAGGCATGCTGCGGACGGCAGATTCACACTACCTAGGGTAATAACAAATAAAGGGAAAAATAGTGTAGTATATAGAGCAATGATTAACTGGAATGCAATGCCTAGTCATGTCATTCAAAAAAATAAAAAATTTCAATTTAAAGTTTTACTTAAACAACATCTCCTATCTGAGCAGTAGTATTGGTTAATACTCAATGAAAGCTGCAAGTAATATTGATGGTTTTATGTGTGCATTTGTTTGGTCGCTTTAGCAGTGATCAATGGTATAATCTCATCTCTACAGTTTGTGAATAATTCTTACTATGTTCTGTGTTGTTTTGTGTTGTAGTGGGTTGTATTGTAATTTGTTATGTCTTGTTTTTTATTTTGTTTTTCATTTGGTGATTTATTGAATGTTGATTTGTAGTGGCTGTTGTAATGTAATGATGTATGGCAATGGGTGGACTCCAGGCAAAATAGCTGTCGCTATGGCCCCAGCCAATGGAGATCCAAATAAATAAATAAATAGAAAATCACAAACAACCTAAATAATTATTAAAGTTCATCCTACATGAAAAAATCTAAATTCATATAGCCTATAGTGCCATACTATGTCTGAGCTGGTGAAGAACAATATTTTCTTGCTCACTTGAATATTATCCTACATTCATATAGCAGAAGCGGCAATTCTCAGGAAGATTTCAAATGGATTTATCTGATTTTCCCTCTCTCTGATATAAAATGTAACAGTTTATAATATTTACTTAAATATTTACTATATTTACTTACCTAAATTCAATCCTAACTTATTTCATTACTTTTTTAACTGTAGAATACAAAAAATGTATACAATTTCAGAAGGATATAGGCTATACATGCTGTAGTAGTTTATTTTTGTATATTTTTTGCCTTTATACAATTAGAATTGTCTACAGAATTATCCACCACAGATAATTTATTCACAGATAAACTAGTTATACTTTTCTTTCTGTTTTATTTTGTTGATCTAGAATGTAAAAATCGATTTCAAAACATATGCAGATCACATTTGTTGTGCAATAAGAAGTATAGGCTATAATGCGGCTAATGCTCTGTGTTTTGCCATTTCATTCATGGAAATCTAATTCATTATTCGGAAAAAAATAACCTGAATTATAACATTTAATATTTATGTTGTTATATTTTCGTAATTTTATAGGCTTTATTGAATTTGAATGTTTAAAAAAGATGCACCCATTATATTTTTTTGGTGTGGATTTTAGAATTGTTCTACAGTAGTTTGATAATTATTGAAGTTATTTGAGAATTTAATAATAAATTAAGTTTTTTGGTGCATCTGCTCGCCTCAGCAACGCTTTGCGCTGACGAGATAAATAGTCTTGAAGCCTTGAAGCATAAAATTATTCAGGTTCAAGCACGCTTCATTTTGCATAACCCCTCGCTGTAAATACATGTTACCAGACGTTGAACGTTTTATGTAGTTTTCATAATCATAACTTCCCAGGCATGGGCGTCAGTTTGGATTGAAACACTTTCGGAAGTGGCTGCACAATTTAGACCAGAGGGTTGATGTTGCTAAAAAACTTCAAATATATTAACTACTATCAGACAGGACCTTGCGGCCAAAAAACAGGGCCAGTTCTACGGCATCCAATAGTTCTTTCATAAATCCCTCTGCCCTTCCATTTATGTCAGGCATTATGCGAACTGAGCACATATTTTGTTAGTTAGTGTAATATATCCGACATGGAGAATTACATGTGTAAACGTGGCGACATTTGGCCAATTGGTAGCAATGGTAACAATAAATAGCCTACTTACAATACAAATATTTTTCAATTATTTATTTTTGCTACAACATGAGTGTAGCCAATGTAAAATGTTGAATTATGAGAAGCAGCATTTTGTAGTTGCAAAAAGCATTGGATTTACAGTTAATCTAATATAGAGCTTTCTGTAGAGTAGCTGTTCAACTAATATAAAAAGTGTAAAGATAAAAGCTCAAAACTTTATGCTAATGACAGTGCATTAGTAATGACAACCCTTGCTAGCCTAGCAGATAATATTGATCTTAGAAAGTTTCAGATTATTTATCCTAGCTTTTATTTATCAGACAGTAGCCTATCATTGGGAAATAGCTTAATTTAACTGCCAATTTGAATTGCCATTTTAGTCTCATCAGTCCAATTAATCCAAACAAAATAGTTCAGCATATATATTTTTTTATCCATTTAATTTTCATACAAAGTTATTGTTAGTGCACCATGATTGCCACGGAATCCAGACATTAACACAGAATTCAACAACAGGCCCATCACCAGATTTAATAAAATCCCAGGGCTCAGAAAGATGACGCGGGGCTGGGGAATTTGGTGTGTGTAATTACATTAGCTATAATTATGAGGGCTATTACATTATTTGTTATAACAGTGCGAAAAGCCTTAAGAAAAATAATCCACTGTCTAGCGATAAAAAAATGTGATACATTTTCATAAAAGGAGGAATATTTTGGATGAGTGTGCTGGGGGCAACTGTATCGATAATCTAGTAACTTCAGAAATTTAAGTGTAAACTCTTATAAACTTATTTCCCTTTATAATTAATTTGCTAAACCTGGCTATGGTCAACATTAAAGAAAATCTAAAAAATGTGCTTTTTTGTCTTGGCAATTCAAGATTTTTCATAGGAGGGCCAGTTACCCAACTGGGGCTAGGGCAGTTTATTGAAAAATTCAATAGTGGTTTTGTTGAATGACTTTTCAAATTGTTCACAGAGGACACCATGTGTTGCACAGCCTTTGCAAGTTCCCCAAAAAGTTTACATTTCATTAATAAACATTTTTTTAATTAAATTGAACAACTTTTTTTGGAGTCCAAAGGCTGTGGGTGTCCTCTCTGAACAATTTCATTAAAATGGACTGCATTTATATAGCGCTTTTTTCTAACCAACAATGGCTGCCAAAGAGCTTTACAGTCATTCACAAATTCATACACCAACGGCGGTGTTAGCCATGCAAGGCACCACCCAGCTCGTCGGGAGCAGATGGGTTTAGGTGTCTTGCTCACGGACACCTCGCCACTTGGTCAGGAGGACCCGGGAATCCAACCACCAACCTTCCACACAACATACTTGACCCACTGAGCCACTGTTTGAGGTTTCTAAGTGATTCAACATTTTTTTTGTTTATAATAGAAAACATTCTCTCTAAATACCAAAGGATTGCTCTCTGAACAATTTGATAGTGTTTTTTAGGTTTCTAAGCCACATGATGAAAAGCTATTGAATTAATAATTTTGAGGTATGTAATTGATTGACGGTCCCTAACCATAAGCAGACAACTGTGTACTTCCTAGATACACCGAGCTATAGTGTGGCTGAATCCGGGAAAACAGGACTGATTTTTCTCTTGCTTGTCCACTAGAAGAATAAACAAAGTTCTATCATTTTAGAAACCTAATTCGAAACTGCCTACTAGTTTAAACTTCAACAACGCAGTGCCTGTTAAGATTCATTGATGGATATGGACGATCTCTCCTGCTAGCGCTCTATTGAAACAGTGCATGCAGAAGTCTACATTCACAAAGCACTGTTGGCTCGCCTTGCAAATGTTGATTCCATCGCTGTGTTTGTCAGCTTGCAGAACACTCGGGGCTGACAAAAAAACAACCAGGGCTAGAGATCTTGTGACGCCCCTGTTCAACAAAGTTTATATTTTTCTGTAGTCTGAATATAGTCCCGTAATATCAATAATATATACTGCATTTCCCCTAATATAAAATGTAGCAAATATGGTACTTAATTAATGCTCTATCTAGATATATTGTGTGTTTGTCAAACAATCTCTTATCATATCGTTCAATGTTGTAATGCGCTTCATAGCTTAAATAGTGTTCAGCCAAATCCATTCCAAATTGTCCCAACAGATATTGCTTGTTTTTCTCTGTATCCCTCATTTATCCAAATTCATATGACTAGGTGTAGGCTACTATTTAAAGGGTGAACAATCGCTTTAAGTAATTTGACTGTCAACCATCAGGTAGCTCTCTCACTCAGGTAGAGCAGTGTGGAGCTTGTGCATGTGCTATGGAAGGTTATGTTTATGCTTGATACAAACTTGTAAAATAACATAATAAATATAGATATTTGCCATTGGCAATGCAAACTGTACAGTATATACTGTAACAGCAGTATCTTCTACACTCTCCATAAAAAAACTGAAAATGTACTGGTAATTTGTTGCTAGTTCAATTCCCATTATTTTACAGACAGTTCCTTCAAATTAATAATGGATAATGTAATGTATAAATACAGTGAATGTCTGTTCATAGATGTAAACAATCACTACAGATTGTCTCTGTTTTACACTGTAGGTAGATTTTCTTAGTTAAAGCTGTTTCTAGTGTACATGTAGTTTAGTAGTTTCCATAAAGTGTTGGCTGTATGTGTTTATAAACATGTAATGTATGGTCTGTTTTACGTGAAAGGCATGTTAGGCGTTGAAAAGTTATTTCTGTCATGGCTACTTGATAAAGGGCAGTTGCAAGTCAGTGTGTTTTAGGCTGTATGGTGTTGCTGTTTTTTTTTGGTAACCACTACGGTTTGATACATATTCTTCCTAAATATAAATATATATGTACTTTCCGTACCCAATGTGTATATATATATACACACAGTGGGTACGGAAAGTATTCCGACCCCTTTTAAATTTTCACTCTTTGATGAAATCAAAAAAGTTCATTTTGTTTCTCATGAATGTACACTCAGCACCCCATGCTGACAGAAAAAAACTGAAATGTAGAAATTTGTGCAAATTTATTAAAAAATAAAAACTGAAATATCACATGGTCATAAGTATTCAGACCCTTTGCTGTGACACTCATATTTAACTCGCATGCTGTCCATTTCTTCTGATCCTCCTTCAGATGGTTCTACTCCTTCATTGGAGTTTTGCTGTGTTTAATTACACTGATTGGACTTGAATAGGAAAGGCACACACCTGTCTAGATAAGACCTTACAGCTCACAGTGCATGTCAGAACAAATGAGAATCATGAGGTCGAAGGAACTACTCCAGGAGCTCAGAGACAGAATTGTGGCAAGGCACAGATGTGGCCAAGGTTACAAAATAATTTGTTCAGCACTCAAGGTTCCTAAGAGCACAGTGGCCTCCATAATCCTTAAATGGAAGAAGTGTGGGACAACCGGAACTCTTTCTAGATCTGTCTGTCCAGCCAAACTGAGCGAGAGGAGAAGAGAAGAGCCTTGGTGAGAGAGGTAAAGAAGAACCCAAGGATCTCTGTGGCTGAGCTCCAAAGATGCAGTAGGGAGATGGGAGTAAGTTCCACAAAGTCAACTATGACTGCAGCCCTCCACCAGTCAGGGCTTTATGGCAGAGTGGCACGACGGAAGCCTCTCCTCAGTGCAAGACATATGAAAGCCTGCATAGAGTTTGCCAAAGAACACATGAAGGACTCCCAGACTATGAGAAATAAGATTCTCTGGTCTGACGAGACCAAGATTGAACTTTTTGGCAATAATTCTAAGCGGTATGTGTGGACAATACCAGGCACTGCTCATCACCTGCCCAATGAAATCCCAACAGTGAAACGTGGTGGCAGCATCATGTTACAGGGCTGTTTTTCAGCTGCAGGGACAGGACGACTGGTTGCAATTGAAAGAAAGATGAATGCGGCCAAGTACAGAGATATCCTGGAAGAAAACCTCATCCAGAGTCCTCAGGACCTAAGACTGGGCCCAAGGTTCACCTTCCAACAAGACAATGACCCTAAGCACAGAGCTCAAATAAAGAAGGAGTGGCTTCGGAACAACTCTGTGACCATTCTTGACTGGCCCAGCCAGAGCCCTGACCTAAACCCAATTGAGCATCTTTGGAGAGACCTGAAAATGGCTGTCCACCAACGTTCACCATCCAACCTGACGGAACTGGAGAGGATCTGCAAGGAATAATAGCAGAGGATCCCCAAATCCAGGTGTTGCATCATTCCCAAGAAGACTCATGGCTGTACTAGCTCAAAAGGGTGCTTCTACACAATACTGAGCAAAGGGTCTGAATACTTATGACCATGTGATTTCATTATTTCTTTTTTAATAAATTTGCAAATATTTCTACATTTCAGTTTTTTCTGTCAAGATGGGGTGCTAGTGTACATTAATGAGAAATAAAAGGAACTTTTTTGATTCTATCAAATGGCTGCAATGACACAAAGAGTGAAATATTTAAAGGAGTCTGAATACTTTCTGTACCCACTGTATATATACCATAATTGGCCATTGAGAAAATAAATAATTTGCAAGAATATGCTGTTCATTATTGGTCTTTTGTTGTGCAACAATTTGTTTACTCTTTTTCTGTATAGTCAACATTAGCATAATCCCTACTGGCATACCTGTGTGTGTTTTCAGGCATGCACATGTGTGTATCCTGGCATTTGTATACCAAAACTTTGTGTCAGTATACTGTAACACTTTGTCTTATAGTTGAACGCTCAAGTAGAGATTCTATTGAGCTCAAGAATACAGTGACATTTGATTTAGTATTGGCAAATGAAAGATATAACTAGTTCAATAGATTAGTATTATCTTTTCAAATGAACTTTGAGTTAGTATGATTCATGCTAGAATGCATCAAATAAACAATATTGTTATGTTATGAAACATACATTCTGGTCAGTTATTACATAATACACCATATTATTACATTTATATGAAAAAAAGTCCAACACCCACATTTTGTAATAATCACTGCATTATGTAATAATTTATTACAAAATGCGGAGAAATTTATTACGTATTGCGTTCAAGATGTTTGTTACAAAATGCGGCAGATTATTACAAAATGCATTTTTATTACATAATGAAGTGAAAATTTATTACATTTTGTCAAGTTATTACATAATGCGGTGTTATTACATAATGCAATGCTACAGGCGGCGTCAGAGTTGGAATTAGGGGTAAAAAAACGTGGAAATCATCTATAAATAGCTTTCTGTTTGAGATTTTTGAATTTGGACAACGGAATAATGTAAAATACACATTTAGAAAAAGTCCAGGAAGGAGGACTGTGTAGCTTTCAAAATCACAGATATATTTTGATTACAAACTCAAACGCCAGATGGCGCCGGCTTTTGGCGGTTCTAGTGTTAAAGCTTAGGATCTTGGGGTTCTAGCCAATTTTAGTGTAGCTATATAATTCAAAACGTTATGAGTGAAAATGTTGAAGGACTGTTCCACAGTAAATCGGATTTTTAGTATAGCATAAACAAACGTTACCATCGATGATTTATGTCATATACACATTTGTTCTTTCTCAATATATCAGAGAAAAGCCGATAGTATATTTCAGTTCCTTTTGCATCCACTGGGGTGCTTCTGTATCCGTCTAAACTTGAGCTACCACAACTCCCAGAATTCCAAGTGAATTTAGTGCCCGTCCCCGTTTGAACGCACCGACACAACATGGGCAATTCAAAAGCACACCTCTATAGAGCTTGAAGCTAGAATGTTATATATATTTAGGATTCCTCCAATAGGAGGAAACCTATTGTTATTGTTAGTATTATTAGGATTCCTCCGATAGGAGGAAACCTATTGTTATTGTTAGTATTATTATTATTAGGATTCCTCCGATAGGAGGAAACCTATTGTTATTGTTAGTATTATTAGGATTCCTCCGATAGGAGGAAACCTATTGTTATTGTTAGTATTATTATTAGGATTCCTCCGATAGGAGGAAACCTATTGTTATTGTTAGTATTATTATTATTATTATTATTATTATTTTTCTTGTACCATTGGTGTCAATGGCAGCCCCTAGACCACATACATAAAAAGTTGTGAAATTTGGCATGATAAAAC
>JACXGM010036153.1:0-11474 GCA_016801145.1 Umbra pygmaea
TGTGGATATCCCTAAGTGTACCTTAGCCATACATGCTATTCCGTTCTGACCTCTGCCTGTTTGAGTTACTCTGCCTGTGGATATCCCTAGCTGTACCTTTGCCTGATTTTGGATTATTCTGTGCCTGTTCCTATGGACAGTCAGTCCGGTCAATAAATAACATTGTTCTCTTTTACTCTTGGAGTAATTCATTACAGTGTGGTTGAAGGAGGGACACCAAGGCATGTATATGGATGGTTGTTGCTTGTATTTATTTGACAATTCGGGAACATACATATGTTTCAGTTGCAGGGTACGGCCGAAGCGAGTGCACAATGGATATACTTATTTTTATTATTATATATTTATTAGTATATATTATTATATATACTTATTTATATATTCTTATTTTACGTGCTCTCACATTGACACAGACACTGACAGCTAACACACAAGTACAGAGAGTACGCATTCACTTTCAAACTTCAATCACTTATGAAGCGCGTGCACAATGGATATACTTATATAGCTTAACGTGCTCTTATAGTGGCACAACCACTCATCGCTAACACATAAGTACAGAGTGTTCTCATAATATTTCAAACTTCAGCAACTCACTTTTCACAGCTTACATGTCTAAGTGTAGCTCTTGAACAGCCTTCCACACAGTGATACAGATTATCGTAGTAAAATCAATGACCGACGCGTCTCTCTAGTTTGGCCACTCTTTATAAAGAGCAAACTAACTAGCTAATAGAACACAGCTGAACATAATCAGTAATCATCAATTTACAAGATAAAAGCCTAACCTAAACCTATCCTAGAAAATGGCCAAACCAGAGAGAGGTGTCACATGTACTTAAAGGGACTAGGGATGGACATGATTAATTGACGATTGATAATTGATCATTAAGAATTTTGTTGATCACCTTCATTTGTTATCGATTAAACTAATGCAGGTTGCGTTGCGTATAAGTTTTTAAGGAATTAAATGAATTTCACTGTGTGACAGCAATTAAACATTTTACCAACCGTGGGCAATACTTGACGGCATACTTGGTTACCTGCAAGTTTACATTTTGATTCCAAAAGTAATCATGGAGAGGAATCAGGTTCCCCGGGCAGAGTATGTGAGCGGAGCGGAGTGAGATCGGCTCAGAAGGTTCTTGCTAAATATCGCTCCAGTAGTGCTCACTTCACATGGTCAGTACATGCCCAGCCTAATGAGCCATTTGTGTATAGGTTACATGCCTGGCTAATGCGCTTTGTTAATGTGTCATCATGGAGTTCGCTAAATAATTTATCGACATCACACAATGGATGGGTTTTGTTAATATTGTAATATGACTTCAAAAATTCTTAGAGTGAATTTGGAGTATCATTATTTTTAATGTGAGCGATGTGCAGGCCTGCCTTAACCTGTCATTAGGCCCCGGGGCTGAAAGGTTTCTGTAGGCCCCCCCACAAAATAGACAAAGGCTATGTGTCCATACAAGCTGACCAGATCACTTGAGCCTACTTGACCATATAAGTCAGTGTAGAATATGTGTGGCATTAGACATTATTGTGTGGGACAGGTGGGAAAAAGGATATATAGTCCAGGTCTATGGTTTAGACTTTTCATCTATGTGTATGTAAATGGTAAAATGGTTAGTGGACTGCATTTATATTGCACTTTATTCTGACCAATTGCCAACAAAGCACTTTACAGAGCCTCACATTCACCCATTCATTCACACATTCATACACCGACGGCAGTGTCAGCCATGCAAGGCGCCAGCCAGTTCGTCGGAAGCAGCAGTGCTTAGGTGTTTTGCTCATGGAGACCTCGACACTTGGTCAGGAGGACCCGGGGATCGAACCACCAACCTTCCAGTTGCTATAGACAACCTACTTGACCCACTGAGCCCCTGCCGCCCCATGTGGTTAAAAGCACAACAGTACAGAGTGATTATGAACAGATCATTACTGATCAATACAGCAACAGGCTAACCTAAGGTAAACATGGAGATGTACAGAATATCTTGCCTACAGAATAAAACAGTAATAGCTAGAATGAGCTACTAATTAACTACTAGCAAGTACAAAATAAGCATTCTAAATGTATTGTGAGTATAAAACACAGAAGCAAGTAGATACTGGAAGGCAGAAACAACACACATGCAGGCTAGAGGCTAGCTCTGAATCACGTAATTTAACTAGACAGAAAACAAACAACAACTCTCCAAAATACACTCACATTCTCATGGACGCACATAAAATTGAACTGTGCAGCAGATATCAGCATATAGTCTTGAAGTGAAGCGAAACAATACAAAAACATAAACTACAACATCAAAGTGAAAAATGTTATTATTTTGCTGTGGGTGGACGGTGAGCACTGTGAATCAATCACACACACGAATTCAGCACCAGGGGCAGCGCCTAAATGCCAGGTATCAATAGATGATACTATTGCAGTAGATTGACAATATAACATAAAGGTAGGATATAGGTCTCTACTATCCAAGGCCGCCTTAATGCACAGGCTTACGTGGGCTGAAGCCCAGGGGCCTACGAAAATTAGGGGCCTATCATGAGCGAATAAAAATCACATTGTTTTGTAATTTGTCAAATTTTCTGTCTATCACTTAATATTCATCAATTTGGCTGCTGATTTATCTAATTTTCACGTGACCAATGATGCTACGTAATGTTACCATAGCTACCTTAAACGGTTTAGATCTACGTGATTGACCGGCAAGTGTCAGAGTTGGACCAAAGATAAAAGTCATTAAGCTTACGGTGTGTTAAAACGTCAGGTTTTAAAAAGATTTCACTAATTTCCCACCAATACCTCTGCTCAGCAGCGTCAAGCCTGCAGAAGAAATACCACATTGACTTGGAAGAGGGTTTTGTGGACGAAGCGGTACAGTACAGGAAGTTTTGTAGGCCTACAGAATGAGAAGTTGAGTAGCACGTCGACGTCGGCAGTGGAGTTACTAAAACTACAGGCCTAATAATCATACATTAAACAAACTATGCAGCCTCGAAATTAAAAAATAGAGATATCATTCCAAAATTCGCTGAAAATGTTCACATTTTTAATTGTCCATAATAACCCCAAAACTTGCCTGCTTGCCTTGCACATCTAATTAAGTAATGGGCAAAGTTTTCAGACTATTTTACTTACCTCTTTTTTTTAGTATGTAGGTAACAATATTTACCAATGTAGATATATATTTTCATTTGATTGGTTCAACCGCAATCGAGTGGATCTGCGGTTTATCCGCGGAGTCCGTGGCTGTAACCGACAACTGCGCATCTCTACCAGATGATGCAAAAAGTTAAACCAATGCTTTGTTTTATTGTTGTCACTATGTATACATTTAATGAAGAAAACTCAGCTGATATGTGCAGGTTTGAGTGGAGCGGTTGATAAAGGTGTGTAGTGGTGGAGCGGAGCGAAACAACCGCTCAGTTGCTGCATTAACAGATATCGCTACTTTTCCCAAACAATATTTTTTTGTTTTGCGGTCAAGGCACTGCTGAGTGTTATGAATAACACATGTTGATTACACTCAACCTTCGTCACCAACACCGCAATTTCAGTTTGGGAAAAATGATTTTTTGTCTTGCGCCATTGTCATAATCAATTTAGAGTTGAAGTTGTTAGCTCCCTTTTAATTGGTGGTGGTCTAATACATTTTAGATACATCGGGGCGTTTCATATGCATATAATTCTGCCCATGCACAAGCTTTTTGACAACAAACAGGTGGTATTTATCAAGGAACTACTTCTCTTAGAAGTATTCGTATGGCGCTCATACGAATGTATGATACATCACACTTTGAGCTGTTTGTAGGAATATTCTAAAATCTCCACTTAAGAACAATTTCTACAACAAATGAGTTTCTACAAATATCAGAGTTTGGATGTTTAGGCATTTGCCCTGTGCCTAGATGTTAGCACAGTGTCCGTGCCACTAATAAAAAGCACATAGCTCATTAGGAATATCCATGAGTGCTCGCTGTATTCTGTTAGACATAAAGTATCAATGCACTGTATGTTCCTGTCACTTTCTTCACTAAATAAAATGGAAAACACACATCGTCCTGCATTCGGGTCTCCCTCTCTCCACCATACACCAGCATACCATGACAAAACTATATTACTGAAAACTTAAATTTAAATTAAACAAGGGTTTACTAAAATGTATCCACAGAACAACAATGAAATTTGTTTTAGCATAGATTGTTTTACAGTATCAAGAGTAAACAGGGTTCAGATGTGCATTGATCAGCACTCTTGTGCATTGATGAACCTTGGGCCCTAACACCATATCTCCAGTTTGTGGTTTGTCTTTCCTCAGACCACTGTCGGTAGGTAGCTGTCATGCCCAGCCCAGTGAGGGCTGGCGTTTACAGAGACATGAACTGAGAATGCACTCATTTATATATTGTTTAGTCATTTCTGTTGTATTATGGGTTTTCAATGCTATGCATGGTGTTTTCAGTTCCTTCCTGAATATATGTGTATGTCCCTTTAAGTTTTGTGACATCTCTCCCAGTCTGTCCTTCTCCTCATAGAGCTAGGTTAGGCTGGTAGCTAGTAGCCGATTAGTAACGACAGTCAGCCGTGTACACTTAGCTAGTTAGGGGAATGGATAAAAGCTGGACAGACTGAGAGAGAGATGTCGGTCATTGATGATACTCTGTTGATTCGCTTGGTGTTGTTCAACTTCTCCTGAGTTTGCGTAGCCTTACTTGTAAGTACTTCCATGTATAGTTGACTAACGTACTATTATATTTAATCTCCATGTCTATGCCACGATAAGAGTGTAGTAAAGTCTGTACTATGTATAATACGTTGTGCATTCCTATGAGAGTATGGTTGTTTGCTTCAATATAAAAGGCTTGTGTCTCTGGAATAAGTTCATTGCATTAAATACAAGAAGGTATATTTCCTTTCCAGTCCCCCTCCTTTCACACAACACCAAACTCGTGACAGTAGCCTACGTACTCACCACTGTTGACCAGGAGCCCCCCACGAGCCCTGCCATTTTAGAGATGCTCTGACCCAGTCATCTTGCCATAAAAACTGCATCCAACACATTGACTAAGAGAACTGATTGTTTGCTTACCATTTTATCTACCCAGACCTTCACATATGCTCTTGTTAGGAGATGATTTGTTTCATTAGTGAGTGGATATAATGTTTTGGCTCCTTAGTGTATATAGAAATATGATGTGCAGTGCATGATCAAACTTTGTATAAACTTTTTAAAACAAACAAAGTAAAATGACTAAAATATGTGTCTGAAACAAGACTGAAATGTTTTGAATTTTCATCAACTAATAATAATTAACAGTTTAACTGTACAAAATTGCTAAAATTTTGTGTATTTTGTAATGTGGATAACTTTCTTCCCAGATGAACATAGTGGCCAAATGTATAACTAGTTTGGTATCTGTTACATCAACAAATAGGATTAGCCTACAAAATGAATGGTCTGGTGGTTTGCATTAACAGGGTGGCCTGGGATGGAGTCAAATTGGCCAACCTGCTTCAGAGTACAGAGTTCAGGTGTAAACCAGGGTGATCAGGACGTGAATGAAACATACTTAGCTCTGAGTGGTGCCAGAGTGTTCAGGGAGATACACAGAGCACTGTTACACTAGTTAGCCAGATCTTCAGGGGTGTTGGGGGCATGTTCCAGGGAGGGGGGAAAGATACAATAATAATAACCTTTATTTATATAGCACCTTTCATACATGGAATGCAGCTCAAAGTGCTTTTCATCAATAAAAGTCAAATAAAGTGGAAGAAATTTGCATAAATAAAAACATTTACATCAGTAAAAGACAAAGAAATGTAAATAGTTAAATTCAAAGCATAAAATGCATATAGCATATTTGCAGGCAGTCAAATAGAAATATGCTTAGTTAAATGCTATAGTGAAAAGATATGTTTTCAACAGCTTTTTGAATATATCAATCAATGGTGCTTCTTTGATATTTTTTGGTATTGTGTTCCACAGTTTTGGAGCATACTTAAAAAAGGCAGCATCTCCAATTTTTCTGTGGGTGGAATTTTATATCATTAGCAGGTTAGCTGTGGAAGTCTACTAGAATAATAAATATTATTATTTATTTTTAATATTTAGGAAAGGGCATGAGATGCTATTAAAGACCTTTTTCAGAAGGTTCGTCGGGATAGGGTCGGTAGCGCAAGTGGTAGATTTACTCTCTCTAACAATCTTTTGCAGGTCTTCAGTAGCAATGCTGTTAAATGTCCTTATGTGCTTTGTACAGGGTCTGCTTGGAAAATATATATTTTTTGTAGTAATGCTGGCTCTGATGTTTGTGATTTTGTTATTGAAGAAGGCTGCAAACTCCTTGCATTTAGTTTCAGAGGCTTGACTTTTCCATTTCGGGATAGGGGCAGGGTTTAGCAGTTTGTCTATTGTTGAAAATAGTATTCTGGGGTTATTTCTATAATGATCCTGGAAATGTGTTTTTTTCTTGCAGCACGTACAGTGTTATTGTATGTTGTTAAGGATTTTCTGTAGATACTAAGATGGAGCTCAAGTCCAGTTTTTTGCCATTTTCTTTCCGCTGCCCTATTTGCTCGTTTTAGTTCACGGACAGAGCTATTTATCCATGGAGATGCTTTCTCTCCTATCCTCTTTTTTTGTTTAATTGGCGCTGCTTTGTCTAGAGCATTTGTCAGATAGTAATTTAGTTTGTTTGCCATCTCGTGGACTGTATTGATTGTGCTAAAATAAAGCTGAGTTGGCACCCTTGAAATATATGTTGCTCGACCGCTTCATTTACATATTGTTTTCTGATTATATTTTGTACCTTATTCTTGGTTTCAGATAGTTGTGCATCATAAAATACACAGTAGTGGTCTGAAAGGGAGACATTTATCACAGAAAGATTTTGTATGGGTAATCCTTTTGATATCACCAGATCCAATGTATTTCCGTGTTCATGCGTCTGTTGTGAGACCTGTTGAATCAGGCCAAAAGTATGCAGGATGTTCATGAATTCCATAGCATACTTGTCAGCATTATTATTTAAGTGAATGTTTAGGTCACCGTTTACAAGAATTTTGCCATGTTTGATGACGGTCAGTGACAGTATTTCAGAGAACTCTGTTAGGAAGGCTGGAAGTTGTTTTGGTGGTCGATATATTGTTAACATCAACACTGTTATTTCTGCTTTAAGAGTGAAGGCCACATATTTAAAAGTTGAGAATTCTCCAAGATCAACCTTTGTACAGCGAATATGTTCATGATAAATCACGGCTAATCCTCCCCCCCTTTTACCCACTCTTACTGACTGGACAATTTTATAATTTTTTGGGCTTGCCTCAATGAGTGTTGGATTGCTATTTTCATCTAGCCAGGTTTCTGTTAAAAACAAAAAGTAAAGTTTATGGTTGACAATGAGATCATTGATTAAGAAAGATTTGTTTGTTAGTGATCTAATATTTAGTAGTGCTAGTTTAGTTAAGAGTTTGCTCCAAAGCTGTTTTGTGTTTGGGAATTTTTATCAAATTGAAATAGATTATAGGGTGGGGGAAAACTGTGTAGCTTTTGTTTGCCCTTGTCCTAGTCAAAACAGTAATAGGCATTGGTGTCAGTGAATTCACAACATTGTTCTTATCACTTATTGTTTGGGTACACATTGACCTAAAGTCATCATGCACTGTAACATTTCTGTCCATCTGAATATTACAAAACCTTTCATGCCTTTCACAAGCTAATAACGTCAACATTGGTGGCACGGTTTGCGTGATATCACTGTTTTATAGAAAGTATTTCATCCATTTCGCCATATGAGACGCTTGTCAGTGTTGTGGTGGTGTATGTTTAAGGAGAAGTAGAAATTAATAATCTTGTGATCAGACAGCGTGAACACGGATGGAGATGTCGAGGCCAACAGAGCAAACTAGGTCAAGTGTGTGACCCCTGATGTGGGGGAGGAAATGGGCATGCTAATAAAATAGTCCAGAACAGCAATGAAATCAGAGGTAAGTTTGGAGTTTTGTGAGTCACATAAATATTTATATCACCGTGTAGGAGTAGGCAGGGTGAGACTGACCCTACAGTCACACGAGCGACAAAAGTCAGCGACAAAGCGACAAGCTACCATTCATTTTCAACGCAAGTGGCCGTTTCCCAGCTTGCGAGCGCTGTCGCGACCAAGGCGGGGCAAAAATAGACAAGAAGTCTATTTTATGCAAATGCTGAGCGAAGCGACAAAGCGACTGCCAATTGGAGTGAAGGCAGCGTGACGTATACGTTGGTTGCTCGAGTCGAAGAAAACAATTCAAGATGGCGGAAACGCTTTGGGTCATCGTATTTCTGTATATATCTGATATATTTGGCATTTTATCTCATATATTTTGTTACTTCTATCGAGAAATACATACATGTAAATAAAAATACATAGTTTTTGTGACTTGACAATATCTCTGAAGTAACTTTTAAGACCTCTCGCAGACACTAGGCAACGTCATGCTAGTATCAATACAGAACAGCCCACCAAGCTTGTCTTTTGTCGCTCGTGTGACTGTAGGGTAATACAGCAATTGTAAGTGGCTTTACTAGATCAGAGACAAATGTTTCATTATTTTTGGAGGACAATATACAAGAACAGTGGTTAGGGAGTATGATTTATTACCAATGTATTAAAAGGAGAGAAGAACGAGGGGAATTAAAGTTATTTTATTTTGTTCATGGATTTGTAAGACAGCAAGGCCATTACCACGACCAGTGAGGCAGGGGTGGCACAGGTAGATATATCCAGCAGATATATACCCTTCCAGTACAATGTCATCAATGAGAAGAATAAAGTATGTTAATCCATGTGAAAAGAAATCCAGCAACGCGTTTTAGCTACACTAGTCAATGGGCCACACCAAGGTACAAACTAGCTGCAATGCAAGCTTTACTATCCCAATGTATAGTTTTAGTTATCCTTGAGAATAATCCAACTTCGTTACTCAACTAAAATCCAACTTTGCACAATATTTGCCAAAAATACGAAATAAAAGAAAACGAATCAGAACAGAACATGCATAATTTCTAGGGAGAAGCAGCAATCCAACTCGATGGCAGCAGATACTCTTACCGGATGTGGGACGGACACACGGACAGTTCCTGCCCTGTCTTTGAATACCCTCCAGAGGAGCTGGAAGAGGACTTGGAAGCCTATCTGAGAAATGAGCTAGAGGACATGGACTTACAGGATATCTGCCAGGGGGGAAGTTGCAGCCTGCCACAGTTTGAACCCTTTACATTGGGACTGAGGCTACCAAGTGGAGATCCAGGAGGGGGTTCTCCTTGTTGAACCAGTGTTATCGTCCACATCACCACCTTCCAGACACCATACTTATAATTTCAGACATCTATCTAATGTAAATCCAAGCCTGTGCTCCAGGGAGGATGGAGCAGGCCCCTGTTTCCCCATTGCAGGTTCCTGTACAGCTAGCCCAGGTACAGATCCCTTCCTAGGTGGTTCTGCTACAGGTGCCTGTTCCATTGTTTTCACAGTAGGAGCCTGAAACACTGATTCTACTCCAGGCCCCTGACACACCGGTTCTACTACAGGCCCCTGCTCCATTGATTCTACAGGAAGAACCTGCCACACAAGTTCCAATCCAGGCCCCTGTTCCACCAGTTATTTGGCAGTGCCCTTTCCAGCTAGTTCAGCTGCAAGCCTCTGTCCAGTCCTGCTGCAGGCCCCTGTTCAGCTAGTGGAGCTACAGGCCCCTAGTCAGCCAGTGCAGCCACAGGCCCTGGTCCATGCAAAGCAGCCACAGGCCCCTGTGGGTGTCAGTGCAGCTAGATGCCCCTTTAAAGTCAGCTTGGCTCCAGGTCCATGCACAGTCTGCTTTTGGCCCCTGTACAGCCAGCTTCACACTAGACCTATATGTTTACATTCATATTTTAGTCATTTAGCAGATGCTCTCATCCAGAGTGACTTACAGTAAGTACATGGAGCATTTTAGGGTAAAGTGCCTTGCCCAAGGACACACTGACATTTCAGCACAGTCGGGAGTTGAACTGCTAAACATCTGAATACGTCTGACTCCCAAACCACGGAGCAATCTGACACCCTACAACCTTCCACGACACCAGTTCCAATCCTGCCTTCCAGCAGAGGTCCCACTTGTCCAGCTCGTCCAGGTTTCAAATCTGGGGTCAGTTTGTCAGGAAATCCAAGGTCCCAGTTGTAGAGTGATGTGCTGATGCCCAAGTCAATGAATTTGACAACCAGCTTGGTGGGAATGTCAATGAACAGCAAACTTCAGAATGACCTGGAATCCTTCCAATCCCTCTTTGCTAACGTCTCCTCCTCTCTGTCTGCTGCTAAAGCCACATCGAATCACTCAAAGTGTCAAGCTTCATCCTCCAACCACCTGCTGCCCTTTGTTATTTCAATTGACACTGGGCTGCTGGCTTAAAACACCTTAGTAAAAAATATCACATATAGGCTAGGTTTTATTTCTGACAGACACAGCCCATTTAACACGTTGATCAGTGGCCCATTGGTTCAGGCACAGTTCTAGCAGGGGGCAAACATGTTTGCCCCCCTGCTAGAACTGCGCCTGCATTGGTTGTTTTCTAAATTGACACTGGATATCTTTTAACAGCACAGTCTTTGCGATTTCTGCCTGCAGGGTTGTCAGATTTGGCGGTTTCACGCTTAATTTGGTGGTTTTGCAATCTGTTTTGTGGGCAAAAAAGGGTTTGGGAGGGTGGATAAAAATTGGGCTGGTTTAGGATCAGTTTTGCAGGTTTTTGTAGCCGAAATACCGACACATCAGATCCTTCTTCCTGCAACCCTCTGTTCAGCAGACAGTAGTCTCACTCAATCACTCACACACACACACCCACTACAGCTCTGGCTGATTTGCCCCCAAAACTCACAACAGACACTTCCAATACCTTCAGCTCACGTCACACACGCCGGCGCGGCCCACACCTCAAACATACTAATGTTGCCTCCTCAGGTTTTTCAAACCAACCTGGTCATTGACACATTTTGGCTTGATGTGGATTCGTTTAAAGATGCTGGAAAAAAAACACTGTTTCCAGGATTTCACTTTTGGTGCTACATAATTGCTCATTCTCACCATATCCAACGCTCAAGTTGAAAGAGCATTTTCTCAAGTCACACTGCTGAAAGATGACCTACGAAACATGGGCTTACTGTCAAGGTTGATGCACGTGCGCACAGGTCTTGCCATAATGGCTTGACATCAGCTACATTCCGTCTGCCCTGACTTTTTTATATATATTGTAGTGGAAGTTTAAAGTGTTTACAGTACAGATATGCAGATATTAAGGGCTTTCAACCTGGTTGGCTACCCCACACCTATTCCTTCCCGGAGTTGCTTCTTTAGAGCTGCAAATGCAGAGGATGCAGGGAGGTGTGAAGCATCACCCCTCTTCCTTGAAGACACAGCCTGAATGTAAAGACCAACGGAACACCTAATG
>JACXGM010036154.1:0-11474 GCA_016801145.1 Umbra pygmaea
CACACGGATAAATGATCATTATGAGGTCAGAGAGTTAGTAGGAAATATCCAACCACGTCTATTCTATAAATCCTCTATAGGCATTTATTAAGCATTTCTCCGTTCTTAACCCAGACTATTGCAACGGGAAAAAAGGAAATACATTAATTATTAATGATTCAACTTCATAAGTGCACATTAATTGTAACCTTTTTACTCCTAACTACACCCCCTCCGGCCTGGCCGCCTCCCGCGGGGCCGATGGTTCCGCCTTTGTCGGCCCGGACTCTGTCTCTGGTGCCGCCTGCCTGGCCTCCGCCTTGTCCTTCGCTTCT
The DNA here is from genome assembly GCA_016801145.1 of Umbra pygmaea. Lineage (NCBI taxonomy): Eukaryota > Metazoa > Chordata > Actinopteri > Esociformes > Umbridae > Umbra > Umbra pygmaea. Next base: position 315 of record JACXGM010036154.1, read on the forward strand.
GCCTGGCTCGGCCGGACCTCCGCCTTCCCGGAATCTTCCGTCAGGCCCGTCGTTGCTGCCTCCGTCCTCCGGACCGCCGGTGATTCTTCGTCCCTCCGGTCTGCTGCTGCAGCCTCTGCCCTCCGGCCCGTCGATGCTACTTCGTCCCTCCGGTCTATTGCTGCTGCCTCCACCCTCCGGCCTGCCTGGGCTCCGTCCACCTGCCTGTTCTGCTCGTCTGCTTCGCCTTGGTGTGCCTCCGCCGGCCTGGTTTCTGCCACTACGGTCTCCTGCCTGGGTCCTTCTGCCACCTGCTGTCCTGTGGCGTGTCAGCTGTTTGGCGGCTCAGGAGCTGCGCCTCGAGGGGGAGGGGGTTCTGTAACATTTCCTGGTTCCTCATCCCTGTGAACTATATCTTCCCCTTCCTGGACTGATCAGAACTACCATTCCCATTCCCCAGTTCATCTTCCCTGTGAACTACAGCTTCCCTGGTCTTGCCTCCTCAGAACTACGTTTCCCATAACCTCGGACTTAATCACCCAAATTCAGCACACCTGCTCTCACCCAGTCCATATATAAAGCACACACACACCATTGCCTCTTCGCGAGGTATTGTGAGTATTGTTCATTCTTACTGAGCATTATATTTCATGTATTGTTGTTCCGGTTTGACCATTGCTCTTTTTGGTGGATTATTCTGCCTTGGATTATCCCCTGTACCTTTGCCGCCACTCTTGTCTTGATATTCTGGCCTGACCATTGCTCTGTTTTTTGACTTCTTCTGCCTTAGCTTATCATTCTGTGCCTTCGCCTATGGACTAATTTATACCTGTTTATATTAAACATTGTTCTTTTGTACCCTGGGAGTATTCATTACACCTAGTAGATATGAAATAAATGCTACATAAGCAAAGTAACAAACAAAGCAAATGGATGCATTGGTATCTGCAGGGATTACGTTGCTCTCCAACATAGGTTAGGCGAAATAATAAACAAAGCAAATGGGTACTTCCAACCATAACTGAAACTAACAAACAATGGTAGGGCTGGGATAAACAATTATTTTTTAAACGATTAATCTAGCGATTATTTTATCGATTTAAATAATATTTGATTAAATATCAACAAGTAGGCTAATTAAATCCTATGTGTGTAACATAAACGTCACTTGCGCAGTCACGGCATGACAGTGAACACAGTTACATGCCAGGACTATTAAGGGCGCCAATATTCCATTTAAAACCGGAATAGTCCTGGCATGTAACTGCTCACTGTCCCATCGACGACAATCAATGAAGACATAACGTTACAACCGTTTGTTGACTTAGGTTGCATAAGTGTGTCATTTCACACCTTGAGACTATATTACACATAGTAATTAATTACAGTGTAGCTTAAAATTTTAGGTGTCGACAACGTATTATAGCCTACTCCATCATAAAGTGGGGAAGTGGGGAGTTGAAAAAAAAACTTACGGTGCTCTGTCATCTGCAGTTGCTCCCGAGTGGCGCCTCTTCTGGGGCCGGTTGCACAAACTGGACGTAAAAACGTTGGGCTTAAATCCTAGGTCGGGCGTAGCTACGTCCGAGGTTGTGACTGGAATATACACGTGTTGCACCAAATAAAAATAAGACTAGTCGTAGCTAAGTCCAGTGTAAGTAATGCGCGTGAGATCAGAATATTCTTAGTGATATAGTAGCTAGGCAGTGTTATTTCCTTAATTAATCCAACTAGATAAAATGGACAAAGACAGTTTTAAACGTTCCAACGTTGCCCCCTGGCAACCATTTCAGCCCCATAACCCACAGATTGTAAAAGAAAAGAGAACCTACCATTAAAATACTTGCATTTTATTGGTTTGTATGGTTAAAAATATATTATTTTAATGTAATTGATCCCTAAATTCGATGTGCCTGCAGGAGCATTCAAATAATAAATCCTGTTTACGAATACAAAGCCAAAGAATGTGTGCGTGTGCTACGGCATGACAAATGGAATTTTGATAGACAAAGCAATTTGCATCGTCCTAACTTGAGAAAGATAACAGAAAATATATTCACCATTTAGCATGAGGAATGGCAGTGAAGTGTCAGTCTTAACAAGCATTACTATTCAATAGCTACTTTTGTGATGGAAAAAATACTGTTTTACGTTTTAAGATAGATCGAACAGCTGAAAGTGACTGATCAAGATTTGTTTGTAACGTACAGTAACGTTACTTCAGTTTTGACAAAAAACACTTAGGCTATTTCCAGGCATTTAATTGATAGTTAAAGGTAATAGGTTACCCTTTGACTTTTACTAATCTAAAACAGCTAAATCTTAATGCAATCAGTCAGAAATTAGGACATTTTATATAATTTATATAAATCAGGCTTCGAATCTACGACCAGGCATAGCTCATTGAGCGCTTACGTCCAGCTGGTGCAACAGGTATAAATATATAAGTCCGACGTAAAGGGCATTTTAGGTCTGACATACAGTTACGACCTATACGTCCAGTTGGTGCAACCGGCAGGGGCTGGTGCATTGCCGTGATGTTAGAATAGAAGACCATCTCCATTTTGCAAAGAAAACATGTCACAGAATTGTTTCCTTTTAAATGAAAGAATTCCCATACTTTAGAGGAACAAGTGTGCCGCACTTCTGAAAGTCTGTGGAGCCATTTGTGTTGCCATTACTCTCCGGCACCACTGTCTTTGTTTTGGGTCTGAAGAATCTACGCGCATATTTTGCGTCAACGTATTTTTTGCATCGACGTCATCGATGAGGTCGATGCGTTGTCCCAGCCCTAAACAATGGAGATTTAATATAAATAAAAATATACCGGAGTGTACACTAACAGAGGCAGAGAAGTACTCACGACTAGGATGAGAGGAATAAACAGGAGACCGATACAGGAGAGACATGGACTCATGACATCTAATGACCCAGCACCGTCCTATACTACACCAGGGATATTTATACAGAAGGACTGGGGAAGACAATGCTAAACAGCTGACATGAATGAACTGATAACGACATGGCTCTACTATCTGGAGGAAGTTGACAAATGTATAACACAACACGAGGGAGAAAAACACTGGGTAAGATGCTGGCCACAGAGAACTATAAACACTAGACAAAATATACTGCAGACTGAACTAAACAGGAGACACAAAACAACAAAGACATGACTAATTGTCTACAGGGATAGAAACATTACACTCAGTAGCTTTAAAGGAGCAATTCAGCTGGATATCCTGATCATAAAAATGATAAGATACATTGATTAACTGCTTTATTTTCCTAGTGAGAATAGATATAAAAGGAACAGGTTCAGGCCCAAGACGGAACCCTGAGGTACCGCACATGATAAACCTGTAGTTTCCCACATGATCTGATTCACAGAAACACTGAAGGTTCTGCCCGAAAGATAAGAAGTAAACCATTTTAGAACTGAAGCAGACATCACAACCAGATCATGGAGCCTGTTAATCATAATGGTATGCTCAGAGTAAAAGGCACATGATAGGTCTAATAAGACCAGAACTTTGTATTCTCCAGTCAGCTGACATCAAAATGTCACTAGAGACTTTAAGTAATGCCGTTTCCATGCAATGTTTTTTGCAGAAACCAAAAATTTATCAAAAATTGTGATTCTTGTGATTCTCAATTATTTTTGACATGAATGGGAGATTTGATATTGGCCTGTAATTCTTAGGTTGTGATGGAACTTTCATTCATACTTTGTACTTACGTTCATACCATCTGAAACATGTACATTCAAACCATCAGAAACAACGTTTTTCTCTTGTACCCTTTAGAACAACGAGTTTCATTCATACCGTCTGGAATAATTATTTCTTTCACACTTTGTACTCATGTTCACAACCTTTGAAACATTCAGGCCCTTTGAAAAAAAAATCACACTTAATTGTATAGTTCTGCTACTGTATAATAATTAATTCTGTCTTTTTTTCATATTATGTATTTTACACAAACAGTTGTTGATTCAAAGCTGTGTGCCTCACAGCCATTTGTAATTTGACTTGCTTAAAGGTGCAATATGTAATATATGTATTGTAATAAATCCAAAAATGACACCAATGCCTCATCAGATATTAAGGAAACATGTTAAGCTGAAATATTGTATTTTCTGACAACAATGCTAATGTCAGTATTTTTTCTTTTTGAAATTTACGTTCAGTGACAGAATTTATGTTTATGTTTTGGCTGTGTGTTGTTATCAACTGCCCATTAATAGCACGATTGGGTTGCCAAACATACCTGTAAAAAATGTAAACCCAGCGCGCTACAGCCATTGAAGCAGCTAACAAACGAACAAGATCAACAGAGATAGATTCTACCCAAATAAATTCTGCATGTTTCTAAATGGCTCCATGACCAGAGATATAGTAAAACACGGTTTGCTTGTCATGGTTGCACTGATCTTGTTTGTCACGTTAGTTTCGATTCTGGGCAGGAGGGAGACAACTCAGGTATTTTGAATTTGGACTGCAGTACCCATTTTAAACGCTGACTGTCCGTTTTACATATTGGACCTTTAACATAGCATATATCTGTATCATTAAAGAGTTGAGAATGAGATGTTATTGTATTGAAAGAGACATCACGTTTTAAAGAAAAAAGGAAATAGTACCCAAAAATAATTTTTTAAGAATGTTTCCTCTATGCTAACCACAAGCTATGTGGTTATAAAACAAACATTTATGCTCCTGAAGATGCCAAAGTCAGTTTAAAATTTGATGTAATGAATAGCATTGTTTTCTTAAAAAACAATTAAAGTTTATTTAATAAATGTTATTAGTACAGGTTTCACTGACAAAGGGTTTTTGCTGATCTCCAAAAAATCAATAATCAATCAAATTAAGTTAGAATCAGTTGTGCCAAATTAGGGTTGGAACTCTGAAACTAAAAGACTACAGGTAGAACATCATAACATCCTCACATCTACCCCCACCCATCATTTACATTAGAATGGATTAATTCAATGATGCATCATTGCGCAGCCATACTGTATCTACTATTAATTGAACGACAAAGTCAAGTTGTTCACATAATTGAAAGTTAATTCACATTGCACACACACTCACACTGAGTAATGTTTTACAGGTAAATTCAAAGTGTTAGGTAAATGTAGACTAGATCTGTTATGATTTTTTATGAGGTAAAACAAGCAAAAAATTTACCTACAGTATTTAATTTGTTTTATACAGTATTTCTGTTAACACATATTTTTTATTACAATATGATTACTGTAATGCATTTATTACAGGATTAATTATCTGTCAGAATTACCTGTTAATACATTTGATGACATTTATTTTATTAAGTGTTGCACAGCTCTCACTGACAAAATTATGTACACGGTAGCTAAATCCTCAAATTTAAACTGTATCTGTGTTTCCTTGGTGTACGCAAGTACATGTTTATCTGATTCTTTTATCACAATTTGAACTGCATTGGTAATTGTCAGTGACGCAAACCTCTCAGACACAGCAGACATAATGAACGCTCTGAGGTTTGGTGGTAAGGCAGCCTTGTCTCTCAATCCATCCTAGTTTGTTGTGTGTGCCCACTGGTGATACAGGTATTCAGATATGTTGAGTTTGAAAAGGAGAGCAGCATACCAGTCTTGATGGCCTCCATCATTCCTTCCAAACAATGTACAATTCACATTAGTTCAAGAGCAGACTCATAAATAATTATCATTTTAACTAAGGGGACTGCCATCAAACATACAGTACAATACAGTATAACAAACCTTCCATTTTGATGATGGTAGATCTGGTTGAACTGAAAGATGTGATTTCCTCATTCTTCCATAAAAAGATGCTGGCTTGAGAATTGAGTTGTTGTTTTTTCAAGGTATCTTACAGTATATAGCACTGATGTATGTTATGGTAAATTATGTTCTTTTATGATTGATTTTATATTTCACCCAAAACACACAGCCACATGTGTGTGCATCGAAAATGAAAGCATAAACTGGGTTAAGGCGCAAGTAAAGTAAGTTGATACATGACTAAATACTAAATATACAGTAGATACAGTACAGTATACAGAAATTCAGATTTAACAGTCAATTCTATTTTAACCTTGTCTCTCTACTTTTGATCTTTGAGTAGTAGCCTTGTCTCTCTACCTTGTCTCTCTACTATCTAGATCTCCTGATTTGAACCCAATAGAAAACGTTTAGAATGAGCTGAAAACCTTTGTCCGTAAGTAGACCAAACCCACGAGCAAAGAGGAACTCGTAACGGCAATCCAAACCTTTTGGCTCGAGAATTTTATTACGAAGGCATGCAACAAATACATAGATCACATTTTCAATGTTCTACCTGTGGTCTTGGAGTTTCAGGGAGAACCAACTAAAATGTAGAAATAACTATACTGTACTGTACCTCCAGATTTAGCCTATATTTACAATATACTGCATTTCACTTGAATTTCTCTACAAATCATACTGTAAATTAATCTCTACAAATAAATGTCATCAAATTTGTTAGACATGTGTTTCTTATTGTAAGTGTTCAAAATAAATAATCATATTTTTTATTTCTGCAAAAATACACTGTGTTAGCGTTCTAGAATGTAAAAATAAACCCCAATAGAATTCTAGAATGTGGCTGTAGATTACTGAGAATTCAAAAAAAATTTATACATCTCAGAAGAACATTCTGACAGATAATTAATCCTTACTGCAATCATATTTTAACAGAAATACTTATAAAAACACATTAAATACTGTAGTTGAGACAGAGCTAGTCCGCATAGACCTGTAAAACATAAAAGCCCCAAATGAAATGCCAAAATGCATGATGTGTTAACCAAATTCATTTGATTATGTTAACAAATTGACTTTGACATTTTCAATCAGAAATATAAATCCAGAACATAAGCTTTGCCTAGTATATAGCCTACAATATAACCAGCTGATTGACCAAGCTGACTGAAAGCTTATCATTAAAATTATTAGCAATAATATTGTGTGTAGATTTCTCTGAAATAAATAAAAAATATATATATATACAAACCCGAAACCTCTGAATGACAGGCCCTCTGTTCAATCGACAACACTACACATCCTCTGTAGAAAATCTGTGGAAAATAGCAGTATTATTGTTATTCCCAGCGTTTGTGTATTTCCTCAGAGCGTAAGTGATATCTTTAAAATCGATTTTGTATATTTCTTCAAAATATGATGTCTCTTTCAATACAATATCATCTAAAAAAATGTCATGTCTGTTTAAGTACAGTAATAGGCTATATTAACGCTGTGATCAGATCACGTAACTGGCTGGTTTACAGAGTACTGTATAGCAGTATAGTGCTCAGTTTACAGAGTATAGCGATCTAGCGCACCATCTGTCTGTAATAGTTAATTACATTGTCTAGTAAGTTATCGTGTTTTGACGCAGTGAGAAATACTCAAAATATAACAGTGAAGCTCTGTAGTTGTTTTAATGATAAAGTGACATGCTGTTGTAGGCAGTTTATACAGATGAATGGAGATTGGAGATGCAATGCTTTATTTAAATTAGGAAATGTGTTCTATTGTATAATAATACAATTAAATTTGTTTAAAGGCAGGCAGTCTGTCTCAAAAAAATGATTTCCCCACTGTAGGAGGTATTAGAACTGCAAACTCATGCATCAATGGTAAAATGACAAACCCATTAGGAGCATTGTTTTTTTTAAGCAGTGTAGCATCATCCAGCGTCGGCACTAAACCATTTATTGGAAACAAACAGCTGGAGGAAGGGCTTTCTCATATAGAGATCCACTTTTGTGAAATTATCTTTCAACCCATGTAAGAGATGCAGACTGTCTCAACATTTAAGTCTATGCTGAAGACTCTTCTCTTCATTAAGTTCTATAATATAGTGTAGTCTGGCTCGGGGCTAAAAGTAAATGGCGGCATTGTTTGACGAACCACCCATGCTCCCCACAATGTGTCATTGGAGAGCAACGTGGCAAGGTAGATAATTCAACCTATCTATCCCGTATCCCGGACAGTGCTATGCCAATTTGCGCTGCCTTGCACTGGAGGTCCAAGGAAAGTTGGAGAACACGAAAGTTGGCTCGAACCACTGACTATCATGGTGTAGCTTGTTCTGCACTTCAGAAACTTAGCCCACTATGCAACACTAACCCCACCATGTCATCTGCAAACATGATAATGGAGTTAGAGCTGTGGGGGGCCACACATTTGTGGGTGTACAGGGAGTACAGGAATGTGCTGTGTGCAGCCTTGTGGGGCCAATGTACCAAAACAATTCTTAAATGTGGGCCCCATTAGGCTGTGTACTATGCCTGCTTCTGTACTCCCTGTACACCCATGACCAGTGGTGGGCCGTCAGGTCCTGCAAGGCCTTCTCTGTAGGCCTAAAGATAATCAGAATCAGGAATGTATTTTTGTACTTCTTTAATATATTTTTTCATTAACACTATATATATTTTACAAAGTTCATTTAAAATATTGTCTATATGGTGATTTCATTGCTACAGTATGTTCTTTTCCGTTGCCTTGCTTTTAGCACAGCTCATATAAATGAAAGCTATTATCAAATAAGAGTTTTTCATCTGTGTTGTCTCCGGGTAGACTAGGGCATTCAGAATTCCGAGTGAATACCGTCTGCTGTTGAAGCCCATTAGGACCATGTTGTTGATTGGTTAAAAATATGACAATCAGATTTTGACTTTACCATGTTGGGTGTGTTCTTTGACCACGTAAAGCGTGTCTGCAGGCCTAGACTTACGTCAGCATCATTTCTGTTGCTGATAGGTGTGGCAGTTCAATAAAGTTCAGAAAAAACTTTTTTTTTTAAAGTTTGCCATCCGAACAAGAACTAGCTTAGCTCTCCCTTCTCCAATTTCTTTAAACTTTACATTTTTAGATTGTTAGATTTTTTACTTTTAGCAGAATGGCAGATGAAGGTGAAAAAGTAGGTTTGGTGGCGAACATAGGACTGGGCAGGATCGACTCTCAGCACTGAGCAATATCTTTTATTGGAACTTAACACAAAGATGTGCTGTACAACCGCGTCATGTAAGTCTTTTTAAAAGAGAAAGGAGGACAGACTTTGTTTTCAAATAATGAGCAACTTTGGTGAGTTTGATGGATTTTTATATGTTTATACTAGCAGGGCCTTAACTAGGGATGGGCCGATACCGATACCAGTACATTTAAGTACAGGAACGAATGAAGGATGCAATTCGGTGCATACTGTAACTGTAGAAAACGGCATGAGGAACGCCTTGGACCTAGCCTCTGAAAGCTACCTTCAGCGAGGAAGGTGAAGAAATATAACTTCAAGGAAATACAATGTCGCCTATTTTGTTCAATAGATTACAGTGATAGTACAGGCAATTGTGTACTGATTATAATAAAACAATAAAATACCGTAACAGAATAATATGATTAGGTAATTATCCCTGATTTGGAGAAAGTCACATCAAACAGACATTCTCATCTTACAAAAAACCTCTGCAATGCTTAGGGCAAATTCGAACACAAACGTCTATTGCGTTCGTGTTTACAAACTTGTTTCTCTCACTATATTAGGGAAGGAGACGTAAACCATTGACATCTGATAAATATTATACATTCTTGACCTGCAATGTAAATGATGTTCTTCTGGATATGTAGGAATATTTACTTTTCTATATTTGAATTGGCTGAACAACATCTAAGACAGTGTTTCTCAAACATTTTTCAATATCGTACCCCCTTTGAATTATATTTTTAAACCAAGTACCCCCTGACCAGCACCAAGTACCCCCTGACTAGCGCAAAACATTTTTGGTAGAAACAAAAGTCTATATAAAGAGGTAGAAATATAGCACCGGCAGTGATAAATTCACTAAATAACATCCTTTTTTAAACAAAACCATTTAAATGCTACATTTACAATGTTTAGAATCCACCTCTTGATTCATTCATTTTATAGGATAATTATTTTAGGAATTATGCATGACATATTTTTACGTTAGCATTTTTGCTAAGATTTGATGTACCCGCTGAAGTACTCCAAAGTACCCCTAGGGGTACACATACCCCCATTTGAGAAACACTGATCTAAGAAATAGTAGATTTTAGTTTGATAAATGTGACATTTGGCATAGTTCTTAAAAGTACTCCTATTGGTACTCGTATCAGCAAGTACCCAAAATGAAATACTCTGTACTTGTACTCATTCCATAAAAAGTCGTATCGGCCCATCCCTAGCCTTAAAGGTTCTTAACGGGGCTCAGTGCATGTACTGCATTTGTATTCAAGCAGGGGGAGATAAACAGACACACTTCATCCTGGTGCCAGGCCTGGTAATACTTGTTAATTATTACTGCTTGCTTGTTTTAGATCACTACTGGTGTGAAGCATGTTCAGATCATATATATATATATATATAAGGTCTATGGTTCAGATTCAGTGGTCTTAGTGGGCTGTGCCTTTGAGTGTGTGTGGTAAACCTGGATCTGCGTTTAATCCGCAGCTTGTCTGCAATCTCTGGGGAAGTCTGTTGAATCCTGATTGTTCCTTCTGGCATTTTTGTGTTGTGACTGTGTAATGATTGAGTTCTCCACAGGAAAAATAGGAACGATGTTTAATTTAAAACAGTCCATGTAAAGGTACAGAGGGAAGCCAAGGCAAAAACCATCAAACATGTCATCAGTTAAACCAGAATAACTAATCACTAATGTTTTAGGCTACGGTACAAACAGGAATATCCAATACAGAGTAAGTAAACAACAAGGCAAAGGTCAGAACCGGAATATCAATCATAAATAATCAATGCTCAGAGAATGGAGAAAATATACACACAATACCTCGCACAGAGGGAATGGTGTGAGTGTGCTTTATATGGAGACTGGGTGAGTGCAGGTGTACAGAATCAGGCTGATTGAGTCCGGGCTATGGGAATTGTAGTTCCAAACATACATTGCAAAGAAAGCTGTAGTCCACAGGAATTAGAACTGGTGACTGGGAATTGTAGTTCAGAACACAAGAGAACAGGGGCTGTTTCCAGGGAAGGGGAACTGGAAAACATTACAGAACCCCCCCCCCAAGGCGCAGCTCCCGAGGCGCCAAAAGGAGGACACACCACAGGACACCAGGCAGTAGAAGACCCAGGCAGGAGACCGCAGTCGCAGAAACCAGGCTGGCGGAGGCACACC
>JACXGM010036155.1:0-11474 GCA_016801145.1 Umbra pygmaea
TCCAAATGTGAGAGGGCGGTGTGTGCCGTCAGTGCGATTGCATCGTCTGTAGATCTGTTGCGGCGGTATGCAAATTGTAGGGGGTCCAAGGTGTCCGGGAGGGCGGCGCAGATATGAGTTTTGACCAGCCGCTCGAAGCACTTCATGATGATTGAGGTTAGTGCTACTGGGCGGTAGTCATTTAGGCAGGTGATGTAAGTTTTTTTTGGAACCGGGATAATGGTGGCCTGCTTGAAGCAGGAGGGAACTACAGACTGTGTTAGGGAGAGGTTGAATATGAAGGTGAATACCCCCGCAAGCTGGTCGGCGCATCCTCTTAGAATCCAGCCTAAAATGTTAAAATCTAATCTAAAATTGGTGATAAGTTTATCAAGTTTAAAAAACAAGGTTTATTAAGGTCGCAGTGGCATCTTCTACTCCGTGGCCAGCTCTATACGCGAACTGAAGAGGGTCAAGTAGATGAGCAGTCTTAGAAATAATATCTCTTTTTATCAATTTTTCGAATGACTTCATTACAAGAGATGTAAGAGCCACACGTCTAAAATCATTAAGAACTTTAGGATAGTTGTTTTTAGCCACAGGGATAACTATAGACTGCTTCCAACACTTTGGCACTCTCTGTAGGTTAAGTGACAGCTGGAAGATATGGTAAAAGATAGGGGCTAATTGTTTTTGGTTTTTGCTTTCATCTTACCAGAGCACCTTCTTCCACATGTTTGGTGTGGCTTGTGGCAAACTTTAAACAACATTTTTATGGATATCTTTCAGAAATGTCTTTCTTCTTGCCACTCTTCCATAAAGGCCAGATCTGTGCAGTATATGACTGATTGTTGTCCTATGGACAGACTCGCCCACCTCAGCTGTAGATCTCTGCCGTTCATCCAGAGTGATCATGGGCCTCTTGGCTGCATCTCTGATCAGTCTTCTCCTTGTATGAGCTGAAAGTTTAGAGGGACGGCCGGGTCTTGGTAGATTTGCAGTGGTCTGATACTCCTTCCATTTCAATATTATCGCTTGCAGAGTGCTCCTTGGGATGTTTAAAGCTTGGGAAATCTTTCTGTATCCAAATCCAGCTTTAAACTTCTCCACAAAAGTATCTCGGACCTGCCTGGTGTGTTCCTTGTTCTTCATGATGCTCTCTGTGCTTTCAACAGACCTCTGAGACTATCACAGAGCAGGTGCATTTATACGGAGACTTACACAAAGGTGTATTCTATTTATCATCATTAGTCATTTAGGTCAAAATTGGATCATTCAGAGATCCTCACTGAACTTCTGGAGAGAGTTTGCAGTACTGAAAGTAAAGGGGCTGAATAATTTTGTTCGCCCAATTTGTCCGTTTTTTATTTGTTAAAAAAGTTTGAAATATCAAATAAATTTCGTTCCACTTCATGATTGTGTCCCACTTGTTGTTGCTTCTTCACAAAAAATTACAGTTTTATATTTTAATGTTTAAAGCCTGAAATGTGGCAAAAGGTCGAAATGTTCAAGGGGGCCGAATACTTTCGCAAGGCACTGTATATAAATCTAACCACCTCTTTGCACAATATTTAATAATTTACATGATTATCATCTTTATATTGTAAACGTGCTTTTCATGTCCAGGTTGGCATTAGAGAAACATCGACGTCTCCACAAATTGCTGATGAGCAGCGGATGTCTTTACCTCATCTTGACGAAATCTTGTGTGTATATTTGGCCGACATCGTTAAGATGTATATGTTTTATCTGGGATAAGCGCAACTCTGAAAGAGGAAGTACCGTAATTCCTCAAATAAAGACCTGGGCCATTATTTACTTCTACTGCAGAAGGCAACCAGCTTTTATTTGAAGCAGGCTTTTGTTAGAGGCAGGCCTTTATTTCTGATTCCCTCTGTTTGATAAGTATAATTGGCTATATTTTTGTGTAAGTCCTTGTCCCAGTTTGCCTTTTATTGTTGCATTACGTTGTTATCGCAATCTCAACACTTCTTGTAACATTTCCAAATCCAATACGTAGTTGAAAAAAGTTGTTGAAGATTCAATCGCTTGCACTGAATGGGAGCCATGTTATTTCCAATGTAATTACTGCCATCTACCTGTATGTTAATACAACCAACACCAAGCTGAGAAAAACGTACAGCCGCATTGACTGAAATACCAGTAGGACAATTATACTTAGCGATACTATTTCCTGCTCCCGCGAGCTGGCATTCCGTAAATTTTCCGTCCCACCCGAGTTGCGACTACCCTGAGTTAGCGTTTCAACCTTCTTCTTCTTCTATGGGGTTAATGGCGGATCGCAACCAACTGAAGGCGCATACACCGCCACCAACAGTATCGGAGAGCGAGGCCGTACACGGCCCACCCAAGCCATCTCCACCCAACACACCCCATTACCCTAGAAAATAACATACAACCCCCTATATTCCCTTACATAAAAACTCAGAAACCCTAAGTGCACCCTACTCTGCAAAGGCCCCCCAAACTCCAATAACACCGTGGGACTCACCTTACCTAACCCCAATGCCCTACTGCCCAACCATCTCGCACCCACCACAACCCCTCCCGACACCACCACGCTCCTCCATAGATATATCCTCTGGCACACCCGTGATCACCCCTCTCACCTTCACCGCACTCCCAGGCACCATTCACTTCACCTTATTCCCATTCAACACCTCCAACTTCAGCAACTTATCCCTCTGAGCCACACTACCCACCACAATAAGAACCCTACCACCACTCAAACACCTAGCATCCACAACCCTACCAACCTGATCCCTAATCGCCGACGTGAGCGACACCGGGTGGAACATCATACGAGTCGGGGCTGCAAACACCACTACCACCTTATACCCCTGCTCCCCACCACCAAGCGCCGGCCCTACACCCTCTCCCGAACTACTCTCACCACCCTCTTTCTTCCGTGCCCACTTTTTCTTCTGCCGAACATACCGTGATTCCTCAAACCCTACCCCCACACCAGCACCCCCCACACTCCCATCCGAACTCCCCGCCATGCCGACCTCACTCACCGTACGGGTGTCGCGACCCGCCACCACCCCGGGAGCCTGTCCGCCCTCTCCTCGCCCCTCTCTACCACGCAGCAAATCCCTCGCCACAATCTCAGCTCTCTCCCGCTCACACTCGGAACCACTAGCACACTTAAAGAAGGACTCCACATCAAATGTCGCTTCCGGACTACGCTCCATGTCAGAGTCCTGCGACGACACCTCATGCCTCCACAGACGCCCTGTCTCCTTCCGTGCTGGCAATCCTTTCCTGGTTCCAATTACCGTTTCAACTTGGTAGTGAGTAGCGTAACTTGTGCTAAATTAGGTTTGGAACAAAAACCTACTCAGCAGCAGCTCGCAGGAGCAGAAGTACCATAATCTGAAAATTGCAAGAATATATTGTTGAATCTAGTGATAGAAATGTACATTACGTTTAACTGGAATGCACATTATATAATAGGCACCTATAGGAGATTATTCACACGTAATACTCCCCCGGCCTTTATTTAAGACCGGCCTTTATTTGTCCGTGTTGACTACGCCCCTGGCCACTATCAGAGGCCTGGCGTTTAATTGACGACCGGTTTTTATTTGAGGAATTACGGTAGTCTTCTCACCAGCAAAATTTTACACCGTTATTAAACTGAAATATTTCTCTATGCACAGTCGTTTGAATCAGACTAAGAAGTTCGTTTTAAATCATTTTATTTATATTTTCTATAAATTGTTGAGGCATACAATAGTTTTCCTCTATAGGCGTTCAGTGGCATTTTTATGTGAAAAAATTGGTTACGCACCAATCATTTAAAAAAAGGCTACGTACCAGTAAATCTACAATTCTTTCTTTTGCTACCGATGTGGGGTATTTTTACACGTCAACAAACAGCGTGGCTCCACAAAACACTTTTAGCAACAGAGCTTGCTTCTACCAGGTAATGTACACAGAGGGAAAGAGAGAGTGTCTGTGAGAGAAAGACAGAGAGAGGAGTGCAATTACACAATTTACATTAGTAATAAATTACATTAGTAATGTAACATTACCACTGTCACAGACCTTAAAATATGAATGCAATATTTAGGACGACACAACCAAGCTCCGATCAAATTAGCCTACAGGGCCATATGCGAACAGCAATGAACTCAACAACAAAGCCACAACCAAGCCCACAAACAACGTTTTTGGAATACAGATCCATTCTATGACAACAACATTATGACAACAAACTTAATAAATAAGCATGCAACCACTGACACTCGTCACCATCTATATCAATCGATCCAGCTCAGCAATTTGGCCAATGCACGGACCAGCACCACAAAGGCAAGATAATATGCTTTCACTCACTAAGGCACATTTTACACTACAGAATATTCCGATAGCTTTTAGCAACATTTACGAATCCGCTCAAGCTAATCAATACTGTTTGTATTTACACTGTCATGTATCCAGAAACCAGCACATTCCATTGACTTAAGGGCCTTTTTACACTACGATAGATACCAATAGGTTTCAGCAACATTTTTCGAATCCGCATGAGCTAATTAGGGGCCAAGCCCCATAGGGGCTGGAACCCTATTGTATCTGTTGGTTTTATTATTAGGGGTCCAAGCCCGAAGGGGCTGGGAACCGTCGTTGCAAAGCAACACGGTTCACAGCTCCAGCAGGGCTGTGGAACCCTATTGTTTTCCTAAGGTTTCGTATTCTTCTTCTTATTATTCTTCCGGTAAAACTGTTACTACAGCCTAAACCGTACATGATCGTGGGGTGCCATTTTCAGGACTGGTCCAGATCACCGCTGGGACCTCAGACAGAAAAATTCAGCCACTTTCACCAGTAGGTGGCGCTATAGCAGAAAAACGCGTTTGCCCTTATAACTCCCAAACTGTACATCGCACATAAAAGATACACATATCCACGCATTCCCTGATTTCAGCTGAATCTTCTGACATAGGCCATGCCCATTTCCGCCAGTACTTTTATGCGTGAAAAATTGCAATTTATCGTAAACCTACTTTTTCTAACTCCTCCTAGACCGTGTGTCCAATCTGCACGAAATTTGGTATGTATGATCACCAGACTGACGTGACAAAAAGTTATCAAAATAATTTTTATCGGATGAAAACTGCGTAAATTGCGCTAAAATAAATTTCTGTAACTAGCTACTTAAGTATAAACTTTGCCATATCTTGGCAAATCAAAATGCTATAGATTCTTTAGATTCTTGTTTGACATGGCCATCTGAGGCTCCCCAACAAATTTTATGAAAATTGGCTACTAGGGGGCGCTATAACTACGAAAAGTTTATATCTCATCAACGGCTCATCCGATGTTTACCAAATTTTGAGGCTGCCATCTAGGGCCACTCTTGAGGCCACCCCTACAGTGGGGTACTGATTTGTCAAAAGGGGCGTGGCCTATGGGACCCAGATTTGGATCCACCCCTTGTACTAATGTGAGTAACTTCAAATTTACAGAGTTGATGTGCAATGGTCATTAGACCTCACATACCAAAAATTACACATGTGGACCACTAGGTGGCGCTATAATGGTGAGAAACGTGTTTTGTGCCGATAACTCCCCCATTACACATTACACAATAGAAATCCTTATATCCAAGTGTACCTTGAACTGAGCTGAATCTGATAATATAGGACACGCCCATTTTTTATAACAAGATTTTTCACAATTTCGCGCAATGCGCAAACCAACGTTTTTGAACTCGTCCTAGACCGTGCAACCGATCTACATTAAACTTGGTACCTAGCATCTCCAGACGGACCTGACCAAAAGTTATCAAAATAATTTTGCTATGTTAAACTATGCGCAATTGACGAACAAACAAATTTTCATAGCTAGCTACGAAATATTAAGTTTATTATATTGCTGCCAAATAAATGCTATCATCAAAAAACTTGAGATTGTTGTTTAATGTCCCCCTGTGATGTTCTATACCAAATTTGGCGAAGATCGGCCATTAGGGGGCACTTCAGTCAACGTTTATTTGTTTTGGACAATAACTCAATACATTTAACTGGGTCAATTGTGATTACAGTATATCTTTTCCATAGTAAATGCTTTCAACATGAAACTTTTGGTGATGGTTTGGCATGCCGCTCTGAAGTTCCGTACCAAATATTTTGTCATTAAAAGGTGCTGTCGTCAACGTAGAGCAGTTTTGCCCATTTACTCAATCAATGTAATGGGATATTTACAACGGTGATGTACCACAGAACTTGTAGCTCCCACCTCGATATTTTCTGACATTTGCCTCGCCAACGTTATACTTTGGGCTCTGCTTTCCATAATGACTATCCAAAAGTATGAGGTTTTTAATGTGTCAGACATTATAGACCGAAATCTTGGATATTATGGCAGAACTTCACTTTAAATTAAACAAAAAAGTTTATAAAAAAAATTTCATTATAATCGTATAGGCTACAATTTGTTTCAAACAAAGACAAGATATATTCATAATTAATGTAATATACTTTCATTTAGCAGATTTAATTGTGGTGTTCTATCCTAACCAAAATTTCCTACATTTCTAAGTAGATGATCTATGCTATATTCTGATAAAATGCCACTCGTTGGGGTTATGAGAGTACGCTGGATCATGTGCCTGTGTATCTGGCAAACTTTATTTCCTGTTTGGAGTGTGCGGTTCCTGTTTGGACAAATGTAGGTACAGACAAGACGGGCAGATATACAGAAATGACTATAGTAAATTACTACAGAACCCATGATTTTGCGGATCAATGTTAACTTTAAGCCTTGTCCCTGCGCAATTAGGACAAATTAAATCAAAGATCAGTTCATTTAAATGCGCTACATGAACTATTGGCCACAGAATAATGTAGCGACCTCATCTGAACAGTGAAAAGGATATGGGATAAAGTTGCAAAAACGTTTTATGAAATTGTTTCCTTTTGAACAAATGCAGGTAACTCATTATTTGGTTCTGTTTTGTTTTGTTTAATGTGTAAGGCACAGTGTACAGACAAGATGGGCAGGTATACACAAAATGCTACAGTAAATTGCTACAGAACCCATGATTTTGTGAATCTATGTCAATTTTAAGCTTTGTCCCTGCGCAATTAGGAAAAATTAAATCAAAGATCAGTTCATTCAAATGCGCTACATGAACTGTTGGCTGCAGTATAAAGTAGCGACCTAATCTGAACAGGTAAAGGGTTATTGGATAAAGTTACAGAAAAAATGTTGATAAATGTTCTGGTTTTTTTTGTGTGTAAGGCACAGTGAACAGACAAGAATGTTAGGCATACATAAATATTACATGAAATTGTTAGAGAACCCATAATTTTGCGGATCAATGTTAAATTAATCCCTATCCCTGTACAATTAGGGCAAATTAAACCAAAGATTGGTTCATTCAAACACAGTACATGAATACTCAGCCATGGCTTTATGGCACTCTGATTACCTCTGCTATCTGAAAACCTTTTTTCCGAACGAGAGTTTATGGATCGACATACTATGTGATGGTATTTCATCATCTGTTTTCTTAGTTGGTAATCCCCTATGTTTTCTTGCTAATGACAACTTTTTTAATCTTCTCTGACATTTTTGATGATTATCAAAGCACTTCTTTTAACATTTTAAAATGTCTTTGAAATATCAGAGCACGTGCAAATTACTACAGACCTTGTATCTTGGGTGTTACGATATTTTCCATCTTTTGCGTCGAAGCCATGGTGCCTTTGGTTCCGATTTCATAGGTTCTGCTTTTGTGGGCTCCGCGGGTCATCGGGGCGACTTGCACCAGGGGGGACTCGCCAGGGACGGCTTGGACCCCGTCAAAACTGCTTGTAGTTCTAGTTATTATTATTATTATTATTATTCTTCCCTGATGGAAGTCTATGGCAGCCCTATGAACCATACATAGGAAAATTATGAAATTTGGCACACTTGTAGTGATGCTAATGAATAGTAATTGGACCAACTATTGACCCTCTAGGACCAACTCTATAGCGCCACCACCAGTTCAAAATTTCAACATTGAAATGGTTATAACTTTTGAACCATTTGATCTAGAGACATGAAACTTAGTACACCAGATTCCACTCATCATGTTGATCACAACCAATACCTTACATTAAGACCCCATCCATTACAGTAGCGGCCATTTTGAAATGTACAGTTTTCAGTTTTTTCATTTACTCCTCCTTCAAATTTTGTCCAATTCCCTCCAAACAAGTGTGCAAATGATCTTCGGACTGAGCCACATAAAAATAACTATCCAGTTTTTTTTATCTCTGTTCAAAAGTTATGGCGTCGCAAACTTAACGAGGTCCACCCAAAATTAGCTACGAGGCTGTATCTCGGCCAAAGTTTGATCAATCGAAACAAAAATTGGTGCATTTCATCGGAAGCACGTTCTGAGGTTCCATCCCAAATTTGGGAATAGCGCCTCCTACAGGTCATGAGATATGAATTGGTATTTCGGCCAATAACTTTTGAACAGTTTGTCAGAAAATCATAATTGTGGTATCCATGGATTCCTTGCATCATGCCGAATCCGTGGATATTGATTTCACCACGGTGGAATCGTCCGCCATTTTGAATTTTGTCCTAATTTGCAATATCTTTTAAACTATTTGAAATTTCTTCAAATTTGGTAAGGATCATCATTTGCATGGCCCGAAGGTACCTGAGAAGTTTGATCACAGCGCCACCTAGTGTTATAGAGATATCATTGTTTTTTTTTAAACATTTATACACTGAATCATCTCCTCTACAGTGTGCAATTGTCTCCCCTCTGAGTGGTGCAGTCAGCTGAATCATGCATTACTAATCCAGAGCCATTCCGTTTGTGGGTTCGAACCCCGTGTCATAGGAGTATAAAAACTGTGACGATTCCTGTAATGTTAAAGTGTTATTTTAATCTATTGCGCTAAAGCAGCTTGTTTTAATTTCATCCGTAGGTTCAGAAGTACTTATCTGTTCTTCGTGTACATACTATTTCTGCTCTTTTTGCTCTTCTGGCTACGCATTGGCTAACCGTAAGTTACATTAGCATTAAGACGTCTTAGCACGCTTAACTGGTTGAGATGTTAAGTAATTGTTTTGTGTGCTTATCGTGTGCTCGTTCTTACACCGAACCCTCTCCTCTGTAGCTTAAGCGTAAGCTGCTGAACGGTGTGCCGTGAGCCCAAACCGTTGTGTTACGGACGTAGTGTCTTTCTGAAATGTAACTATTTGAAATACGATATGTGGCATGTTCGTATAAAGGTTTGCATTTGACTAGATTAATGGAACTTTGGCATCTTGGTAAAAAAAGTCTAATTTTGACTCGATTCTCTCTTGAATCTATTGAATTTTGGCAGCTGTGTAGGTGCATGTCTGCCAAGTGGCGCTATGAAATAAGTGACAGGCACCTGACCCGTAGATTGTGGGTTCGAGTCCTATGCGGGACAACTTTAAAATTGTGTATAAACTTGTCATTTCAATTCCTTTATTATCCGGGTAAGAGCTGTACTCATCTTTATCAAGCAAGGTTAGCATGTTAACCTGCCTTATTGTGCTTATTCTTACACTGAACCCGCTCCTCCGCAGTGTGTAATTGTCTGTCCTCTGAGTGGCGCCAGACCGTGTGTTACTAATCCTGAAAGTTCCAGTTGTGGGTTCGAACCCCGCGTCGGATGAGTATAAAAACTGTGTCGATTCCTGTAATGTTCAAGCGTTGTTCTAATCTATTGCACTAAAGTAGCTTGTTGTGATTTCATCCGTAAGTACTTCTGTGGCACATTCGTATAAAGTTTCGCACTTGGCTTCATTAATGGAACTTTGGCATCTTGGTAAAAAAATTCTAATTTTGATTCTCTCTTGAATCTAGTGAATTTTGGCAGCTGTTTAGGTGCGCAGGACACCTACGCGGGACAACTTTAATATTGCGCGTGAAATTGTAGTTTCGATTCCTTCGTTATCCGGGTAAGAGCTGTAGCAATTTTTCTTATTCTTTGATTAGAAATGAGCTTGTTTTTTCCTTCGTTCCGCGTTCGTTCTCATCAGACTTTCTGTTCGTTTCGATTTCATCCGATCTTTACTTCCGAACTTACTTGTTCTTCGCATACGTTCAGATTCTGCTGTTTTTGCTCTTCCTGCTCCGCGTTGCACAACGGGCCCTTCGGCTGCTTGGCCCCTGTATTGCTGGTCGCAGCTATATTTTTCATACTGTTTCTATTTACAATGTAATGTCTCTTGTAAATGTTTTCTGAAAGAGAGAACTTAAGTGGAAAGTCAAATTTTAAGACTACAAGAAAAGGTTTCTGTTTATCTATCAGTGCCACTAAATTGTGGAATAAATGAAATAATAAATTAAAGCAATGTCTGAACATATTCCAATTCAAAAAGGCCATAAAAAATGACACTTCTCAAAAAAATTAAGGGAACACTTAAACAACACAATGTAACTCCAAGTCAATCACACTTCTGTGAAATCACACTGTCCACTCCAAATTATGGAGTTTTATTTTGTTGTTTAACTGTTTTTTTTATTACTATACCACTTTCTGAAGTTTTATTTTATTTACATGTTCAGAATAAAATATATCAAATCAAAAGTAACCTACCCAACTCTGTTTATAACGGTTGATGACTTGAAAATTATACTGACTGTCATTTGCATCAACTATTTAGAAAAATCTGGGAAAAATATAATTTGCATAATAATATGAAACGCTGTAAAGGGGCTTCGGATCAGAGTTGTGCGATCTACATTGAATACACTAACACTCTTGAGCCTGCATATAATAATATGTTCCCACGTACAATGTGCATTGCATTGTGAGAAAGGATCTAGCCCTACAATGACGTTAATGCAGTCTACTGCCTACTGCAAACAATAATCAGGAGAACGCAGTCTGCTTAAGCAGCAAGGCAGGGAGGGACCAATGAACATTAAATAAAATTCTATATGCAATTTAGGAAGAGCCTATATTCATAGATAATAAACTATAGCAGATAATATAGCAGATGATAATAGTCAGCAGCATAGAGCCCTGTATTGCCCTGCTGGTTTGCTTCTAAAGCTAAGCAGGGTTGGGCCTGGTTAGTCCCTGGACGGGAGACCAGTGGTGTTGGAGGGCCAGTAAGGGGGCACTCTTCCCTCTGGTCTAAAGATCAATCCCAATGCCCCAGGGCGGTGACGGGGACATCTGCCCTGCTTAGAGTGCCGTCTTTTGGATGGGACATTAAATGGGTGTCCTGACTTTCTGTGGTCATTAAATATCCCATGGCACCAGAGGCGTCATGCCCATTCAAACTAAGGGGGCACGTGCCCCCTCAGATTTTTGAGCCAAGTGGACTTTCCGTTTAATATCTGTATTTGTGGGCACATGTTTCTGTGTGTTGTGCACACTAGAGATGCGCTGATGGGCTAATATTTCATCCGCAACCGCATCACAAAACTCATCATCTGTCCGCCATCCATCCGCACCAAAGTATTTGATCTATTTTCA
>JACXGM010036156.1:0-11474 GCA_016801145.1 Umbra pygmaea
CCCACCCCACTACCTACTCTCCCCCTTCCCCTTCATCAACTCGTGCACCATTTTCCCCGTGACATCAGTAACAACCATAAACTCCCTAGCAGCACCCACCACAACATCAATCCTCACATTCCGTCCCTTGACCTGACTACACACATTTATCACACTACACAAAAATGCCAAAAACTCCACCCTGCCCACCACCAGTGAGTCCTTACCCACCACACACTCATGTTTACACTTCTCAGACAACACCACACTACAAACACCCAAACCGTCCTCCAACACCGGGCCTACAACCCTCTCCTTCTCCACTTGCACACCAACCCCCAGTCCCCCCCTCTCCGCACCGCTTCCATATACATGACCCCAGCCATTTTGACCCGCTGTGCCTCCGCCGCCTGCTTCTGCACCACACACACCCCAAACGCAGCACTGTGCTCCCCACCACAATTACAACACCTCACCACGGCCCCTACCCCACACTTACCATACTCATGCGCACCGCCACACCTACCACAGCTACCACACCTACCCTGCCCCCTGCACACCGCCGCCACATGTCCCATGCGCTGACAGTTAAAACACCTCAGCGGCGGTGGCACATATTCCCTCACAAAAAAGCTCATACACCCTAAGTACACCCTCCTCGGCAACGGCCCTCCAAACTCCAACAACACCGTGGGACTCACTCTTTAGTGCTAAATTGCATTTTCAACTTATTGGTTATTGTTCTGTTAATTTATCATTACAAGGAAAAATCTCCCACACACTCGATCAAGGTGCCCTAACAAAATACATGAGGTGGGCACTCAGATCTACCCTGGTGTGTATAGACAGAGGTGTATCCCTACAGGTGGTGTAAGCCCATGGGCATTTGTCCTGATACTCCCACATGTTCCTCTTCCCTCTGGGAAAACAAATGATTATTGTTAGCAATAATTCAATGAACACAAATGTTTACCAGAATTAATACATACCAAACACTAGAATAAATACTACAATATACTTGTAAATTAAATAGTCACTCACTCTCTATCACTCACTCTCATTCTAACACCAAACACAGCTCTCACCCTAAAACTAAGACACACAAGTGTGCCACTGCCACACACCAAATACAGACCCAACAAGAGCGCAGCCTCAAAGAGGGCAACCTCACACACAGAGTTAGAGAGAGAGTGAACAAACAGGGGCACAGATATACACTGAAGGGAAAGGCATGATGGGAAATGTTGAATGGAATCAGCTGGACCGGATAATGAAGGGGAGGAGTCAGTGAAAAGTGATGATTGGCTTGATGAGGGGATCTGCACCACCTGTAGGGGAAACACACAAACTGAACAGAAATGGAACAAACACACAGAACAAGACAGAAACATAGCAGAGAAACACCCAACACAGGACAAGGTAAACCCAGCCATTTACCCACTATACTGGGGGACGTAAACACCAGGGAACACCAAGATTGGCAAATTCGCCACTGGCGCACTGTGCTCTTCACGGATGAAAGCAGGTTCACACTAAGCACATGTGATGGACGTGACAGAGTCTGGAGACGCCGTGGTGAATGTTCTGCTGCCTGCAACATCCTCCAGCAGGTGTGGGGTGGGATTTCTTTGGGGGACCGCACAGCCCTCAATGTGCTCGCCAGAGGTAGCCTGACTGTCATTAGGTACCGAGATGAGATCATCAGACACCTTGTAAGACCATATTCTGGTGCGTTTGGCCCTGGATTCCTCCCAATGCAAGACAATGCTAGACCTCATGTGGCTGGAGTGTGTCAGCAGTTCCTGCAAGAGGAAGGCATTGATGCTATGGACTGGCCCGCCCATTCCCCAGACCTGAATCCGATTGAGCACATCTGGGACATCATGTCTCGCTCCATCGCGCCACATTGCACCACAGACTGTCCAGGAGTTGGCGGATACTTTAGTCCAGGTCTGGGAGGACATCCCTCAGGAGACCATCCGCTACCTCATCAGGAGCAGGCCCAGGCATTGTAGGGAGGTCATACGGGCACATGGAAGCCACACACACTACTGAGCCTCTTTTTTACTTGTTTTAAGGACATTACATCAAAGTTGGATCAGTTTGATTTTGAGTGTGACTCCATATCCAGACCTCCATGGGTTGATAAATTTGATTTCCATTGATAATTTGTGTGATTTTGTTCACATTCAACTCAAAATGTAATGATGAAAGTATTTCATATGATTAGTTCATTCATTCAGTTCTAGGATGTGTTATCTTAGTGTTCCCTTTATTTTTTTGAACAGTGCTCTCTAGCTTTTGGGTGTGTTCCAAACTCCCTTAAAATGGCTGTAGTGAAGCCACTTTTAAAGAAGCCTAACCTTGACCCAGAAAGGCTAAATAACTACTGGCCTGTTTCAAATCTACCATTTCTCTCAAAAATATTAGAAAAAGTCGTGGCCCAGCAAATAAATGCCTTCCTAAAAACGAATAATAGTTATGAAAAACTCTAGTCTGGGTTTAGACCCTAATATAGTACTAAGACTGCACTAGTGAAGATGATAATATCGTCAGACCAAGGCTGTGCTTCTGTTCTAGTGCTTCTTGACTTTAGTGCTGCCTTTGATACCATTGACCACAACATTCTTCTAGACAGATTGGAAACCTATATTCAGTGCTTAATTTGTAAATTTGAAGGTCCCGGAACACATAGCCCCACGAGAGGGAGAAGGATCCGGCAAGGTCAGAGGTAATGGAACAAATAGAAAAAAAGAGGGAAACAATGCAGAAGCTCACTCACACCCTTTACCATTACAGCCACACTGTGTTAGTCCATCACCGTATGATGGTGTACCCATCTACAAACTTCCCACTCCGTAGCACACCATAGGGGTCTATATTGTAAGAAAAAAATATCTATACTCATCGGTACAAAGCTCATACAAAGAAATTCAACAGTCAATGTATGTTTGTTTTTTGTACTTGAATTGACGCAATTCCTTGAGGATTCTACATTAAAAAAAAACTATTTTATGCACTTATGCAATCGTTAGCTACATAAAAATATTAATGGGTATAATGATTTTAATAATTTTATTTCTTACTTTCCCATTTCAACAGGAATTGTGGAAATCACTGGTCCGTCTTTGATAACGTCATGAATTTTAGGCATTCCTTTTTGTGTAACAAAACATTACAATGTGTAGGAAAACATTACCTTATATGAATCGCTAATTTCATATTTTTCAAATGTAATGAAATAGGATTTATAGCTTTTAAAAGCATGTTTATGAAAGAGGATTGCCTTTTCACCAGGAAAATTCTACACCGCTATTCGCTGCCTTAAAATCGTCACCAGCCCTTTACCCGCAAAATAAGCTAGACCCATTAACAAAACTCAACCCTGGGAACACAACACTGTATATATACATTTCCAAAGACAGCATACCAGAAATACTAAGATACTCTCTCTTGCTACTGATATGTTTTTAACACGTCAACAAACAGCATGGCTCCACAAGACACGTTTAACTACAGAGTGGATTGCTTACATTAGTAATGTACAGTAACGTGTGTAAACGCACTCTCCTCTCTCTCACACATGTAACATCACCACTGTCACAAATCTAAATTAAGAATGCAATATGTAAACCCACACAACTAAGCTCATAAATATTGGGCCTATGTAACAAGTCCAAGAATGACGCAGAGCTCACTCGGGAGTAACGCATTTAATTTCTGTTGGAAAATGAAATAGAATTGTTCAAAAGTGCTATAGCTACATATGGGCCACACTCACTCGCGTACTGCTGACTTCTTCTTTACTGCTGTTAGCTACCATTTCCCTAGTCTATAATTTACACACTGTTTTATAATTCTACACCATTACCAATCAACGAATAGTAATTAACTTTTCAATGTGATTGACAAGCTACTATAATAACATTCGACAACATTCTATAACACCCATTTGGCTACATCTCTAAACTTCTACGAAATTAACTTACATTAACTATAATCTATTTTAAAAGAATTCCATATCAAGAGCATCAAATAAAACATATAATAACCGTTCATTCATGACTTGCGAATAATAAAGAACCTTTCAATGCGATTGACAAGTGACTAACACTCTATAACACCCATTACATCTCTAAACTTCTATGAAATTCACTTCCATTAACTAACATAATCTATTTTAACAGAATTCCATATCAAGAGCATCAATTAAAATAGCCATTTATTTATGACTTTACCATACACAGCCTATAATAATACCGGACTGCCCTATAGGTTAACTAGCATCTATATTCAGATTATCGCCCTCCCAACTTCCCACAGAAAATGGTCAAACCAATTTTCCTTCACGATCAAATTCACTGGTATGCCTCTTAATTATAAATTAAGGTTCTACCCAAGAGCAACACTTATAGCTATTATCAAGGTTTTTGTCAATGGTTGATTCACCTGTTTGAAACTGAAATTAAATTGTTGATAAGCGCTCTAGGGACGGTACAAAGGCCACACACTCGCTTACTGCTGGCTTCTCTACTGCGGTTAGCTACCGTTTCCCTAGTAATGCATAGAGCACGCTCCGCTGACAAATGTTGTGTCTCGAAGGAATTTAAGAAAACACATCACAGGCAAACTTCATAACAAAAAATCCCGGTAAATTACAAAGAAATAATATTGTGTTTTTGAGACATTACATCCAGTGAATAAAAAAAGTATGAACGGGGCTAAAATAAAAGAAGAGCTATCTTTCCACCTTTTCAAACACCCAGTGCTACACATACAGGCCATACGGGAAACTTTTTAGGGCTACAGATCTAGCAACAACATTATGACAACAACCAAAATAGATAAGCATGGACAAACTGACACTCGTCACCATCGATCCAGCACAACAACTTGGCCAATGCACAGACCAGCACCACAAAGGCAGGATGATAAAATATGGTTTTAGTCTGTCCGTTCTTCATCTGGGCAAACTTTTTGATGGCTTTGGTAATGAAGTCAAGGAGCTGCTGAATATGCTTTCTGTACAGAATGGCCAATGGGCTTAGTTTCGGCTGTCACATTATTGCGAGAGAATGACCCTGACCAAGCATCATCTTCACTAAATAACAGACATAGTAAACAGAAGAGTAGCCTACCTTCTTTTGTATGCTAACCGTTCAAAAACCACTCCACGTTAAACCAGCAGTTAAGAAATCAATCACGAGGCTGGTGGCACCAAAGCGCTTTTATTCCACTTTGTCCTCCAAATTAAGGGTTTCAAATACTTGTTTCTTTAATTAAATGCATATTTAATGGACTTCCTTTATCCTTAATTTCTTAACTTTTAATTCTTCATTAGAGACAATTTTTGTGTTTGCTTTTTCATACTGAAATAGTGCTTCTGCAGAAAGTTCCCACTTCACAGACATGGCAACACTGGTTTCAGCTAAGAATCGGCGCATTTACCGTACATGACAGCAATTTATCAGTATGCAACATATTATTGAGGAAGAATAGGTGACTTGGTAGAACTCTTATCCCTTTATTATAGAATGTTTACGGTATCGACAGCAAAAAGTGATGGAATTAGAGAAATCATGCCTGAGAGTTAGCGGATCTGGAACTTCTGAAAATAAGTCCAGGAACAAAAATCACAAATTCTGGGAGGTCCCGGATCCTGTTCCGGCAGGATCCGCCTCAAATTAAGCACTGTCTATATTGTCGTATGTGGACATGGTTCAGATCTTATCTATCGGAAAGATATCAGTTTGTATCTGTGAATGGTCTGTCCTCCAATAAATCAAAGGTATGCTCTGGTGTTCCTCAAGGTTCTGTTTTGGGACCGCTACTGTATATTTTGCATAGTAGTTGAGAAACACATGACATCACCTTTCACTACTATGCTGATGACACACAGCTGTACATTTCAGTGAAAAGGGGTGAAGCCCCAAAATTGCACACCTTGGAAGCCTGTGTGTTAGATATAAAGATTCGGATGAAAGAAAATGATTTACTTCTAAACTCTGATTAAACAGATATGTTCATTTTAGGTCCCAAGAAACAAAGAGACCTGCTGTCAAATCTGGCAATGATAGATGGTTGTACAGTTACAGTATCTCACAAAAGTGAGTAAACCCCTCACATTTTTACTAAACATATGATTATATATTTTCATGTAACACTGAAGAAATCACACTTTGCTACAATTTAAAGTAATGGGTAGCTGCTGGCAACAAAATTGAGTACACCCCTAAGTGAAAATGTCCATATTGGGCCCAAAGGGTCAATATTTTGTGGCCACCATTATTTTTTGAGGATGTCCCCCAGATGCTCAATAGGGTTTTAGGTCTGGAGACATGCTTGGCCAGTTCATCACCTTTACCCTCAGCGTCTTTAGCAAAGCAGTGTACTTGGATGTGTGTTTTGGGTCATTATTATGTTGGGATACTGCCCTGTGGCCTAGTCTTCGAAGGGAGAGGAACATGCTCTGCTTCAGTATGTCACAGTACATGTTGGCATTCATGGTTCTCTCAATGAACTGTAGCTCCCCAGTGCAGGCAGCATTCTTGCAGGCCCAGATCATGACACTCCTACCACCATGCTTGACTGTAGACAAGACACACTTCTCTTTGTACTTTATTGACACAAATTGAACACTGATAAACAATATGATCATAATACAATAGGCTGTGTACTTTTAGATCCCCCACCCGGTACAGCCAGAAGAGGACAGGCCACCCCCTATGAGTCTGGCCTCTCTCTATGTTTCTTCCTAGGTTCCACCTACTAGGGAGTTGAACCACTGTGTGTAACGAATAGACTTGGACCAGAGGAAAAGCTATAAACAATTTTTAATGCAGGAGCTGCTGGTTATCTCACAGTATAAAATTTTCAACATAGGGCAACAGCAAACGAATAGTATTGGTAAGACAGGCGTAGTCGGGCTTGGTCAGGGCTTGGACACGGGTAGGAAGACAGGCGGGGTTCGGTACACAACTCAGGATCTCGTACAGGCAGGAATAGACCAGGAACTCGGGCAGTCAGGCAGGCAGGTTCGACAACTGAAGATCAATAGAAGAATGCAACAGTACCAAAGGGATAATCCAAAACTCAGAGTGAAATAACGTAGGCTATACAGGTCAGACCAAAGATACATAAAATAAGATCGCTCGGAATGGACACATCACAATACCTCGCAAAGAGGAAATGAAGTGTGGGTGTTTATATACAGACCAGGTAGCACAGGTGTTAGTATTCAGGTGATTTTGACCTGAGTCTAGAGGTGTGTTCACCACTACTTGGGAGTTGGGCGGTGTTGTGAGTGAACTGAGTTCCCGGGACCAAGGAAGCACCAGAGGGCATCATACTGTGCATCACTTGCTCTTGGGGATTTTAGGCTGGGTATTTTTTCAAAGCACTTTGTGACAACTGCTGTTGTGAAAAGGCCTTTATAATCTGTGATTGATTGATTTATTCACAGTACCATTCATGCAAAAATCTATTGAGAAACATTTGTACGTTTATCCCTCCTGTTGTCCTCATATTCTGTGCACACGCCGTGTCCTCTGGTTCAAAGTGACCCATGTTTGGTAAACCCAGAAAGCGGGCACGTTTGTGCGCAGCCTTTTTTGCAGCGCCCCGCTCCGAGTTGTTTAGCGTTATTCACCAAGGCCCCAATGCGCACAAGCGGGGCAGCAGGCAAGCGAGCAGCCTTTGCAGATGTATTTTCTACACTTGCTGCACACGGTGTGCGTTTTACTGTCCTTCTTCAAACGCATGTGGTAAATGTTCAGCTTCTGCTTTTGCTTGGCATATGTTGTCCAGGAATTAACTCCTGTACAAGAGGCTGCTGACTATGCAAGCTTTGTACACTGCCATCTTGATTTTAGCTGTCAGCTTGGGGTTCTCCCAGTCGTCCTAGGGTTGTTGCGTCCTTGCCTATGCATTTGTTGATTTCGACATCTAAGGAAGGGTTATCCAGGCTGAAGGTACAACCAAGTTAGGTAAACTTTTGGACCACTTCGAGTTTGTAGTTGTCGATGGTGATGGTAGGTGATGTGTCCACATTTTGGCTCAGCACATTGGTCTTCTTCAGGCTGACAGTTAGACCAAAGTATATGCAGGCATGGGAGCCTGGGATAATCTGTCCATCAGAAACTGTAGGTCTTGCTCAGAGTGAGAGGCGACTGCTGTGTCATCGGCAAAGAGCACATGTCTCTAATGATGGTCTCACACACCTTGGTATTTGCTCTGAGTCTTATAATGTTGTAGAGTTTGCCCCACTGATATTGTGTGCATGTGTACCCCTTGGGTTGAATCCTCAAAAGTATGTTTCAGAAGAAGGGAGAAGAGGATCCCAAAGACGGTTTGAGCAAGGATGCAGCCTTGCTTCACGACACTTTTGATGTCAAATGGTTTGGACATGCTTTTGTTGTACTGGGCGGTTGCCTTCATACCATCGTGGAAAGATCTGATCATGCTATAAAGCTTCAGGGGGCAGCCAATCTTCCGGAGGTTGTTGAAGAGCCCATTCTGGCTAACCAGGTCGAAGGCCATGGTCAAGTCTGTAAAGCTGATGTAGAGGGGCTTATGCTGTTCCCTGTACTTTTCCTGTAGTTTGTTGAAGGGAGAAGATCATGTCCACTGTAGAAGGTTCTGCTCGAAAGCCACATTGGAACTTGGGGTAGATGCCTTCTGCCAGCAGTTGGAGATGCACTTACTGCACTCTGGCATACAGTTGGCCCACAGTTCTCAAGAGGGAGTTCTGAATAGTATTCCAACCATTTCTCCATCTGCTTGGATTTGTCAGTTATCAGCTTTCCAACGCTGGGTTTTCTTTTTCTGAGTTGGTCCGAGAGCTTTCCTCGATGCCTGCGTACATGCCCCAGAGGTTGTCTGTTGCTGCTCCATTCTAAATGTTGTGACTGAGCTCCTTGATAATAAAAAGACACACATCTTACCAAACATGTGAGCATGTCCTAGGGTGCTTTCACAACCCAGTCACAAGACTTGTGTGTTCTGCACCGTCCCCTGTGTAATTCACTAAAATGTTCACCGGTTCTACGGACAGTGTGATCTGTGAGTGTTGTGTACAATACACTTTAGCGCCTGGATGGTCTCTGAGTGTTTCTTTGTCCAAATACTTTCAAGTAGGGTACTTGTGAGTACCAGAACAATGTTTGTATATTGAACAAATGTTGTCTCCTTGACATGAACTAAAATAATTTCAAGCTTATGCGTGTTGCCATGTGTGATACTTTCAAGCTCATTGAATCACCTAGTAAATAAGAGCCAAGACACAATTGCCGTGTACACTTTCCAGACAAGGGTCATTTGTAAAAATGGGCAGAGAGTGCCTACGACCTGAGGTGCTTGTGTGACACACATAAATACACAGTGAAGAAAAAGAAAGAAAAAAGTCTCCCGGTGTCAGGGGGGGGGTCGAATGACTGCGCACTGTGTTTGATTTAGATGTCCTGTGGCTGGACAGATGATAAGTGCTGCGGTTGGATGAACAAGCCCTGCTCGCCTACACAAACACCACTCTGCTAAATCAGGGGCGAATGTAGATGCCAGATATTCTGTTTATAATACAAGGACACATTTCTTACATACACATGTGAGCATGTCCTAGGGTGCTTTCGCAACCCAGTCACAAGAATTGTGTGTTCTGCACCGTTCCCTGTGTAATTCACCAAAATGTTAACCGGTTCTACGGACAGTGTGATATGTCTATGGTGTGTACAATAAACTCTAGTGCCTAGACTATTTCTGAGTGTTTCTTTGTCCAAATGCTGTCAACTAGGGCCCTTGTGTGAGGACCTGAGCAATGTTTATGGTTTGAACAAATGTTGTCTCCTTGCAATAAACTAAAAAACTTTCAAGCCTATGTGTGATGCCGTGTGTGATACTTTCAGATTCATTGAATCACCTAGTAAATAAGAGCCGAGACACACAATTGCCGTGTATACTTTCCAGACAAGGGTCTTTTGTAAAAATGAGCAGAGGGTGCCTACGACCTGATGTGCCTTGTGTGACACACATAAACAAACGGTGAAGAAAAAGAAAGAAGTCTCCCTGTGTCAGTGAGGCAACAGTCGAACACAGGGCTTTTCAACTGCCCTCTCGGATGACTGAGTGGTGTCGGGTGACAGCGCACTGTGTTTGATTTAGATGGCCTGTGGCTGGACAGAGGATGAGTGCCGCAGTTGGACGAGCAGGGCTTGGTTGCCTATATCAATAGTACTCTGCTAATTCAGGGGCCAATGCAGATGCCAAATATTTTGTCTGTAATACAAAGACACACGTCTCACCAAACATGTGAGCGTGTCCTAGGGTGCTTTTGTAACCCAGTCCCAAGACCTGTGTGGTCCAGACCGTTTGCTTTGTAATTCACTAAAATGTTCACCGGTGCTACGGACAGTTTGATCTGTGTGTGGTGTGTACAATACGCACTCTTGTGCCTTGACTGTATCTGAGAGTGTTCTGTGCCCAAAAGCTTACAACTAGGGTCCTTATGAGAGGACCAGAGCAATGTTTGCGTATTGAACAAATGTTGTCTCCTTGCAATAAACTAAAATACTTTGAAGCCTATGTGTGATGCCGTGTGTGATACTTTCAAGCTCATTGAATCACCTAGTAAACAAGAGCCGAGACACACGATTGCTGTGTACACTTTCCGGACAAGGGTCTGATCTTTTTTATAAAAATGGGCAGAGGGTGCCCATGACCTGATGCGCCTTGTGTGAGACGCATAAATATATGGTGAAGAAAAAAAAGAACTCTCTGTGTCAGTAAGGCAACAGTCAAACACAGGGCTTTACAATTTGTAAACGTGTTCATTTCATTTACAATACACAGACACAAGTCATGGCTTTCATTTGTGATACACAGAAACACATTGTGTTTCGACACAGCACACAGTTTTACTGAGCAAACACCAAGACATCGTTCATGGACATCATTGTCGGAGTGTCAAACACATGCATGTTAATCGAAGACACTACCAAGGAGATGAACTCCCGGTTGATTTCAGGGATGCTAGTGTCCCTGCACATTTCTTCCAGCTGCCTAATCATAGCATTCGTGTCTTTGCTGTTCATCCAGAACTCTGCATGCTCTACGGGCAGCAGTTGACCATATTGCATGACTACGTCTAGCGCGGGCATGACACAAGTGATCCTGCAGTTGTAAGAAGGCAGCAGAGTCACAGAGTGTAGAACGTGGATCTTATCGCCGAGTGCGGCGCGCGGCTTCTCTGTGACTTGTACCTCGGGAGGCTCTTTCCTGGCTGAAAGAAAGGACACAGAAAACATGGGTTAGTAAAGAATGACTGACGATCCGTCCCAGGGCTTGATTTCAGTCTACATTTGTGGTTGCACTCACCAAACTTTCCCCGTGGTCCGCACAACGCCAGCTCTTCGTACAAAAAGTAATCACTCTCACGCAGAGCCCAGATGAATCTCTCCGCTCGTTCCTCTGTCTCGAGGCAGTGTTTGATGAACTTGTGCATC
>JACXGM010036157.1:0-11473 GCA_016801145.1 Umbra pygmaea
ATAAGACATCTTAATATAATTAATACCAGGTGTGCCATGCCCTTTTCAAGAATATTTAACTCAGCTGTTGGGTTAAAAATGACCAACCCATCTTGCTGGGTCAAATTAACTACTGCTGGGCTGGTGCAATATTGATCCAGCGGTTGGGTTATAAAACAACCCAATTTGGGTTATTTTTAACCCATCATTTTTAAGAGTGCAGTTAACTCCCATCCTATAATCTCTTCAAATTTGATAAGGATCCCAGAACACAAAATAGCTTTGCAGCAAGCTCTGATTAGATCGGCACTCCTAAATATTAGATCACTAACAAACAATTATTTCTTAATTAATGATCTCATTGTCAACCATAAACTTGATTTCATGTTTTTAACAGAAAACTGGCTAGATGTAAATAGCAATCCAACACTAATCGAGGCATGTCCAAAAGACTATACATTTATTCAGTCAGTGAGAATAGGTAGACGGCGAGGAATAGCTGTGATTTACCATGAATATTTTAGCTGTACAAAGGTTGATCTCTGAGAATTCTCAACATTTGAATATGTGGCCTTCACTCTCAAAGCAGAAATACCAGTGTTGATGTTAACAATATATCGACCACCGAAACAACTTCCAGCCTTTCGACCAGAATTCTCTGAAATACTGTCACTGACCGTCATCAAACATCATAAAATTCTTATAAACGGTGACCTAAACCTTCACGTAAAAAATAATGCTGACAAATATGCTATTGAATTTATGAACATTCTGCATACTTTTGACCTGATTCAACAGGTCTCACAACAGACACATGAACACAGAAATACATTGGATCTGGTGATATCAGAAGGATTACCCATACAAAATCTTTCTGTGACAAATGTCTCCCTCTCAGACCACTACTGTGTATTTTATGATGAACACCTATCTGAAACCGGGAATAAGTACAAATGCTCTACACAAAGCAGCCCAAATTCATGAAAAAAAGAGGTTAGGAGAGAAAGCATCTCCATGGATGAATAGCTCTGTCCATGAACTAAAAAGAGCAAATAGGTCAGCAGAAAGAATACGGAGAAAAACTGACTTGAGGTTCATCTTAGTATATACAAAAAATCCTTAACAACATACAATAACACTGTACATGCTGCAAGAAAGAACCACTTTTCCAGGATCATTATAGAAAGTGGAAATAACCCTAGAATACTATTTTAAACAATAGACAAACTGCTAAACCCAGCCCCTATCCCGAAATGGAAAAGTCAAGCCTCTGAAACTAAATGCAAGGAGTTTGCAGCCTTCTTTAATAACAAAATCACGACGATCAGAGCCAGCATTACTACAACAAATATAAATTTCCCAAGCAAACTTTGTACAAAGCACATTAAGACATTTAACAGCATTGCTACAGAAGACCTGCAAAAGATTGTTAGAGAGAGTAAATTAACCACTTGCGCTATTGACCCTATCCCGACCACTCTTCTGCAAAAAGTTTTTAATAGCATCTCATGTCCTGTCCTAAATATTATAAATAAATCTCTCAAATCTGGGGTCTTCCCAAATGCATACAAAACTGCTGTTATAAAGCCACTTCTTAAGAAACCACAACTTGGGTCTGAGGTACTAAGCAACCATAGACCAATATCAAAGATCACTTTTCTAAGTAAGGTGCTTGAGAAAGCAGTTTTTCACCAACTGAGCACATTTCTAAATGACAACATTCTAGAAAAGTTTCAGTCAGGTTTTAGATCAAATCATAGTACAGAAACAGCCCTGACCAAAATAGTAAACAGTTTAAGAATTAGCATGGATGCAAACACAGTCTCATTTGTAGTCCTCCTAGATCTGAGTGCAGCATTTGAGACCATTGATCATGATATTCTACTAGACTGTCTCGAAAACTGGGTTGGTCTCTCAGAAAATGTCCTCAGATGGTTTCAAAAATGGTTTTTCATTACAGGCAGAAAATTCTTTGTCAGTCTTGGTGACCATATTTTTCAAGAAACATGAAGTACTATGCGGTGTTGCAAAAGGAAGCTGTCTGGCTCCACTTTTTTTTACTATACATGCTTCCACTAGGTGATGTCATCAGAGAACACAATGTAAATTTCCACAGCTCTGCTGATGACACACAGCTATACATTTCCGTAGAGCCAAATTACATAGATGAAATAAGCTCACTGTCTAGGTGCCTAAATGCCATTAATAACTGGATGAGTGTTCATTTCCTAAAATTAGACGAGGATAAAACAGAAATCCTCTTAGTTGGCCCCAAAGTCAAAAGGGAGAAAATCAGCATGAACCTTGGTAACCTGAATTCCCTGATCAAACCTGAAGTAAGGAGCCTAGGTGTTATCATAGACTCTGACCTAAGTTTTACCTCCCGTCTTAACAACGTGACCAAAACATCTTAATTTCACCTCAGACATATTGCTAAAGTTAGACCATTCATAACACAGAAAGATGTAAAGAAACTAATTCACAAATTTGTCACAACTAGATTGGATTACTGCAACGCCCTCCTTACAGGCCTTCCAAAAAAGTCTTTAGAGAAGATTCAACTCATCCAGAACTCAGCAGCGAGACTCTTAACAAGAACCAAGAGGTGAGAACATATTACTCCAGTTCTGAAAGCATTACACTGGCTCCAATTTTCCCACAGAATATATTTTAAGGTCCTCCTGCTTGTTTATAAAACTCTAAATGGCTCAGGACCAGCTTATTTTACAGACCCTCTAAAATCCTATGTTCCCCAAAGGGCACTCAGATCTTCCACAGCTATCCTGCTAATGGTACAGAATTCCACCTACTGAAAAATTGTATTGGAGATGCTGCCTTTTTAAGAATGCTCCAAAACTGTGGAACACAATGCCAAAAAATATAAAAGAAGCATCATCTATTGATATATTCAAAAAGCTGTTAAAAACATCTTTTCACTATAGCATTTAACTAAGTCAGCACTCAAATGCTTTTTATGCCTTCCCTCTTTTAAATGTTACTTTACATTTCATATTTATATATGATTGCCTAAAATGTGCTCTATGCTTTTTATGTTTTAAATTTAATTATTTACATTTCTTTGTCGTTTATTGATGTAAATGTTTTTATTGACGCAAATTTCTTCCATTTTATTTGACTTTTATTGATGTAAAGCACTTTGAGCTGCATTCCTTGTATGAAAGGTGCTATATAAACAAAGGTTTATTATTATTATTATTAATGACTACTTGTGTAATCTATTAATTCAGATAAATCTGCTGTTGGCAACTTTGACCATATTAATGACAATTAAACTGTCAACAACCTGCTACTTTGCTATCTATTAGGCTGTCATTGTTGCTTGAATAAATTTCAGGTTCAAGTTCAACCAGGAGTGCAAAAAACGTGAAGATGTGAGGAGGGAGGGAGCCTGCTATTGTAAAAGTCAGAGCCTCTCGCTTAAAGAAGGATACTTTACAGGATAAGTTACAGGATATTAATTGCTGCTTAAAATCTAATCATATGTGACATTACTGCAATGATGTTTATATATTTTTATCATAGCCTATTTTCTTAATTTACCAGCTAAAATTGATTAGCACTTCTCAGCATGGGCTGAACCCTCTTCTAAAATGGGTCCGTATTTTGCTGTGGCACAAATGGAAAGGAAATAATTTTGGGAACTATCGCCTTAACATGGTGGAGAGGTTTGTTTGTCCCTATGAACCTGAGGGCTGTGTTGTCTGGAGCTTGGTGCTCCTGGTAGGGTCTCCCATGGCAAAGTGTCCTCAGGTGAGGGGCCAGACAAAGAATGGTTCACCAAAACCCCAATGAAGAATCGAGGAAGAGACCCTGCCTGGAGGAAGCCCGGGGCCCCCATCTGGAGCCAGGCCCGGATGGAGGGGACGTCAGCGAATGCCTGGTGGCCAGGTTTGCCACGGAGCCCGGCCGGGCACAGCCCGAAGAAGCAATGCGGCACCTCCCTCTCCATCCCATGGGCCCACCACCTGTGGGAGGAACCGCTGGGGTTGGGTGTGCTGCCAAATGGGTGGTACTGAAGGTCAGGGGCCTCGACGGACCAGACCTGGGCAGCAGAGGCTGGCTCTGGGGATGTGGAATGTCACCTCTCTGTGGGGGAAGGAGCCAGAACTGGTGCGGGAGGTGGAGCGCTACCAATTAGATCTGGTGGGGCTTACCTCTACGCACACTCTTGGTTCTGGAACCATTCTCCTGGATAGGGGTTGGACTCTTTTCTTCCCCGGAGTTGCCCAGGGTGTGAGGCGCCGGGCGGGTGTGGGGATACTCAAAATGTTGTGGAGGTTGGGGACATTGAACCAGAGTGGACAATGTTCAAAACCTCCATTGCTGAAGCTGCGGTGGGGAGCTGTGGTATTAGGGTCTTAGGTGCCTCAACGGGCGGTAACCCATGGACACCGTGGTGAACACCAGTGGTCAGGGAAGCCGTCCGACTGAAGAAGGAGTCTTTCTGGGATATGTTATCCCGGAGGACTCCAGAAGCAGTTGCAGGGTACCGAAGGGCCCGAAGGGCTGCAGCCTCTGCCGTGAAAGAGGCAAAGCAGCGGGTGTGGGAAAAGTTCAGAGAAGACATGGAGAAGGACTTTCGGTCTGCATCAAAGTGCTTCTGGAAAACCGTCCACCACCTCAGAAGGGGGAAGCATGGTACCATCCAAGCTGTATACAGTAATACATGGGTAATAGGGCGGTGGAAGGAGCACTTTAAGGAACTCCTGAATCCAACTACTGTGCCCTCTATATTAGAGGGAGAGCTAGAGGATGATGGGGGATTGACATCAATTTCCCTGGTGGAAGTCACTGAGGTAGTCAAACAACTCCACATTCGCAAAGCTCCAGGGATTGATGAGATCCGTCCAGAAATGCTGAAAGCTCTGGGTGTGGAGGGGCTGTCTTGGCTGACATGCTTTTTCAACATTGCATGCAAGTCTGGGACAGTGCCAAACGAGTGGCAGACTGGGGTGGTGGTTCCCCTGTTCAAAAAGGGGGACCAGAGGGTGTGTGCCAATTACAGGGGTATAACACTTCTCAGCCTCCCCGGTAAAATCTACTTTAAGGTGCTGGAAAGGAGGGTTCGGCCGATAGTCGAACCTCAGGTTGAAGAGGAACAATATGGATTCTGTCCTGGTCGTGGAACAAGGGATCAGATCTTTACTCTCGCAAGGATCCTGGAGGGGGCCTGGGAGTATGCCCATCCTGTCTACATGTGTTTTGTGGATTCGGAGAAGGCGTATAACCGGGTCCCCTGGGAGATACTGTGGGAGGTGCTGTGAGGGGGTCCCTTCTTAGGGCCATCCAATCTCTGTTTGAAAGCTGTGTCCGGGTTTAAGTCAGACTCGTTTCATGTGAGGGTTGGTCTCCGCCAGGGCTGCGCTTTGTCACCATTCCTGTTTGTATTTAAGGACAGGATATTGAGGCGTAGTCGGGGTGGGGATGGGTTGCAGTTCGGTGGGCTGAGGATCTCATCGCTACGTTTTGCAGATGTGGTCCTGATGGCATCATCGGCCTGTGACCTTCAGCACTCACTGGATCGGTTTGCAGCCAAGTGTGAAGCGGCTGGGATGAGGATCAGCACCTCTAAATCTGAGGCCATGGTTCTCAGCAGGAAACCGATGGAGTGCCTACTCCAGGTAGGGAATGAGTCCTTACCCCAAGTGAAGGAGCCGAAATGGGTTTCCTCAGGAGGGTGGCGGGCGTCTCCCTTAGATATAGGGTGAGAAGCTCAGTCATCCATGAGGATCTGAGAGTAGAGCCGCTGCTCCTTTGCGTCAAAAGGAGCCAGTTGAGGTGGTTTGGGCATCTGGTAAGGATACCCCCTGGGCGCCTCCCTAGGGAGGTGTTCCAGGCATGTCCAGCTGGAAGGAGGCCTCGGGGAAGACCCAGGACTAGGTGGCGAGATTATATCTTCAACTTGGCCTGGGAACGCCTCAGGATCCCCCAGTCAGAGCGGGTTAATGTGGCTCGGAAAAAGGACGTTTGGGGTCCCCCTGCTGGAGCTGCTGCCCCCGCGACCCGATCCCAGATACGCGGACAAAATTGGATGGATGGTAAATGGAAAGGAAATCATTTTGCTCATAATGACGTTGTGAATGTAAATGTCAGTTTAAAATACAAGGCTAGATTAATAAATATTTACCAAGTTATTTTTAAGATCAATACACTGTGACTTCACTGATCGGTTGTTTGGGTCTGTCTGCTGCAGCACTCAAAAGAGCAGGTGACGTAACGAAGCATTCAATTTGACAAGGCTTAATCTGGCTAGGTAACATGTCCAAAAACCATTCAAATGAGCTGTTTTTCATAAGTAATCATGTTTACATGTACATTACATTGAAGTTAAGGGTGTAACCTATACAAAATATCAATTTTGAAAGGAAACACATTTTTTATATTTTTTAGCTTAT
Organism: Umbra pygmaea; assembly: GCA_016801145.1. NCBI lineage: Eukaryota > Metazoa > Chordata > Actinopteri > Esociformes > Umbridae > Umbra > Umbra pygmaea. The sequence goes on from JACXGM010036157.1 coordinate 6,396, forward strand.
AGCAGGGCTGTCCATACCCTTTCAATGGAGGTCCTAGTGTATGCTGGGTTTTGGTCTTTCCCTACAATTAGAGCCAAGTTAGTACCTAGACTGCCAGGACCTATTCAATTTGCACAGGCTTACCAAAATTGGACATAATTGGCACAGACCCACCAAAATTAATTAACATGACAATGAGTTCACTGTACTCGAATAACCTCCACAGTCATCGGATCTCAATCCAATCGAGCACCTTTAGGATGTGGTGGAATGAGAGATTCACATCACGGTTGTGCAGCTGACAAATCTGCTGCAGTTGCGTGATGCAATAATGTCAATATGGACCAACATCTCTGAGGAATCTTTCCAGAACCTTATTGAATCTATGCCACAAATAATTAAGGCAGTTCTGAAGGCAAAAGGAAATCCAACCTGGTACTGGCAAGGTGTACCCAATGAAGTGTCCGATGAGTATACAGGACCCCCCCAGGAGCCTCAGGTGCCCTATGTTTGGGATGTGCCCCCTAAGTTTGGAAGGCCTGCTCTATACTATATTTTCTGAGCAATAATAAATGCAAACCATACAATAACTGTAACGGTGCAGCCGATTGAAGTGAGGCAAAAGCAAAACACGGTTGTTTAGTTTTAATGAACATGATAACACAAACATGAAGGCAAAATGGCATGTAACACACGTAACATCAACGATGAACAACACTGACAAACTGGCAGGTGAGTAATATATACACAGGTACTGTTTACAAGATTGGATACAGTTGAGTAATACAGTATATGTTGTTGTACATTATTATTATGCACTCTGCTTTACTCAATCCACTTTTAACACTTTATCAATCATAAAACGAATCCACATCTTCAATTTTTTGTTTTCACTCTGTCATATACTGCGCACTATGTGAACATCTTGTTGATGAAAACGATTTGACGTAAAAAGATCAGAAAAGCACTCTGTAAATTATAGATTTGTCATATGGTATAAAGTCAAATTTGCTGATGTAGCCTAGCAGCTACTAACCCAGGATGAACATTTGTGTCAGGACATGTTGACTGGATGGGATGCACAACTCAGCTTTGGATCATGGCACAATTCGCTTGCCTTGGAGCACTGTATGGCCACAGCATCAGAAGACATTATTGTAATCTCTGTGGTAATTACTGTCCACCAGTCCCAAAATATCACACCTGTTCTCCTGGCAAACCTCAAAATTGCCTTTTCTAAGGCCTAACAAAGAGTATGGGGCAACTGGCTGAAAAGTCTGCCCCTGAAGACATCACTTACTTTTCTCATTTGTAGGCAGACCCCGACACACCATCTAGGTGAATCAAGCAGGTGCATCCATATCTGACTGACTTTTTTTTTCTGTCTGGCTGCAAGGAAGTGCTATATTACCCTGGCATCCTGTCTACTGGTGGGTACATCCAAAGGACTATAGTACTGCCAAACCGCGGACATGATGCGCTAATGTTAGCTTCTTTTAGCGAGGCGTCAGGTGATCAATTCTTCTTCGCCCCTCTAAAACAGCAGCTGTTGAGGGCAGCACAGCACAACTGTTTTAAGAGCGGCGAAGAAGAACTGTGTCAGAGCTAACAGAGCTAACCAGTAAATAGATTCCTATTTCTAATAAATTACGTGGTATCGGATCGGTGCCTGGACTCCAGTACTCGCCGATACCGATGCCAGCATTTGCGGCAGTATCGGAATCATTTTAGATACTGGTATCGGAAACTGAACAACTCTACTGTCTAGTACTTTTTTATTCTTGTAAAATGCTTGATGAGAGAAATCACTTTGTATGCTTTATACCTGGTGTCCTTTATTTATTCCTCCTAACATGTCCTACTTCCTGTCTAGTTTCTTTCCTGACTCATAGTGCAATGTTGTTTAATGATGTTGTGGAAGAAAGAGAGCACAGGTACCGTTAGGAAAAATTTAAGAAACCACTGCAAATCTTTCTTATACCAACCACATTAAAAACCTCTGGAATGTGATCAAAAGGAATATGGATGGTCACAACCCACCAAAAAAAAGCCAAGCTGCTTTAATCGTTGCTCCAGGAGTGGCATAAAGTCACCCAACGTCAATGTGAAAGACTGGTGGAGAGCATGCTAAGATTCATGAAAACCAATTATTGTTATTATTATTATTCCACCAAATATTGATTTCTGAAGTCATCCTAAGTTAATAAATTAGTATTGTGTTGTTTAAAATTGACATATTATTTTCTTTGCATTATGTGAGTTCAGACAACACAGGATCTGTTTTGTTATTTTTGACCAGTTGTCATTTTCTGCAAATAAATGCTCTAAATGACAATATGTTAATATGGGAGAAATGTTGTCTGTGGTTTATCTATCAATAGTAGAACCAGAGACACATTTTTTCCAGAGTTTTATATTTGAATAGATTGGCAAATACATTGATCCATGTTTAAGAAGTTGTTATTTTATTTTCTTTCCTGAAAGGAAATTAAGCATTTGATTATGTGTGATAAAATAACTACTGTTGTACATGTTATAAAATGCATAATCAAATGTCACCCCCCCATCACCCCTAATTTACTGTTGACCTCGATAACTAACAAATGTTTCATTCATTACCAACCGTATTTATCCAGCTAGATAATTCAGTTAATATTTGTCTATACTTCATATGCAGCACAGGAAGGGCTGGAATGGCACAGGACCTGAGGAATGGAATCGTAATATGTAGATAGATGTTGTGTTCATTGTGCATAAATTTTAGTGGGGATGTTCTGTGAATGATGATTGCGTATATATGCCTTGCGAATGTATTCGGCCCCTTTGAACATTTCGACCTTATGCCACATTTCAGGCTTCAAACATAAAGATATGAAACTAATTTTTTGTGAAGAATAACAACAAGTGGGACACAATCATGAAGTGAAAGGAAATTTATCGGATATTTTAAACGTTTTTAACAAATAAAAAACTGACGAATTGGGCGAGCAAAATTATTCAGCCCCTTTACTTTCAGTGCAGCAAACTCTCTCCAGAAGTTCAGTGAGGATCTCTGAATGATCCAATGTTGACCTAAATGACTAATGATGATAAATAGAATCCACCTGTGTGTAATCAAGTCTGTGTATAAATGCACCTGCTCTGTGATAGTCTCATAGGTCCGTTGAAAGCACAGAGAGCATCATGAAGAACAAGGAACACACCAGGCAGGTCCGAGATACTGTTGTCGAGAGGTTTAAAGCCGGATTTGGATACAGAAAGATTTCCCAAGCTTTAAACATCCCAAGGAGCAATGTGCAAGCAATAATATTGAACACTGCAAATCTACCAAGACCCGGCCGTCCCTCTAAACTTTCAGCTCATACAAGGAGAAGACTGATCAGAGATGCAGCCAAGAGGCCCATGATCACTCTGGATGAACTGCAGAGATCTACGGCTGAGGTGGGCGAGTCTGTCCATAGAACAACAATCAGTCATATACTGCACAAATCTGGCCTTTATGAAAGAGTGGCAAGAAGAAATCCATTTCTGAAAGATATCCATAAAAAGTGTAGTTTAAAGTTTGCCACAAGCCACCTGGGAGACACACCAAACATGTGGAAGAAGGTGCTCTGGTCAGAGCGTGAGTATAGAATATATATTGTTAATCGTAGTGCGTCTCACAATCTGTGTCTCCTTCAACTAAGTTTCCGATGTACTGCAATCAGTAAATATTCAATCCATCATCTACCTGCCTTGGTCACCCTTTCTCCTCTCCAAACAACTGAAAACTGTGAAAATACAAATACTGTACACATGCTGTTCATGTACTCCACATAATCTTTACTGTACTTATCTAATGGCTCATCATTGATTTTATATCATTTTCACATTACTGTACAGATATTGTACTATACTCTGAATACTCAGTCGTAATATTACTGTTTACATACTGCATATCAACTCACCAGCCACTTTATTAGGTACACCTATTCAAGAGGACATTAATGCATCTATGCATTTGTGCATGTAGACATGGACAAGACAATCTGCTGAAGTTCAAATCAAGTATCAGACTGGGGAAGAAAGGGGCTTTAAGTGACGTTTAACAGGGCATGGTTTTTGGTGCCAGACTGGCTGGTTTAAGTATTTCAGAAATTGTTACTCTACTGGGATTTTCCCACACAACCACCTCTAGGGTTTGCAGGGTCTGAAAAAGACTAAATATCCATTGAGCACCAGTTCTCAGGGTGAAAATGCCTTGCTGATGGGAGACATCAGAGTAGAATCGTTAAGACTGGTTTGAGATGAAAGAACGGCAGAAGTAACTGAAATATGGTAACCACTCGTTACAACTAAGTCTGCAGAAGAGCGACTATGAATATACAACACGTCGAACATTGAAGCAGATGGTATACAGCAGAAGAAGACCACACCAGGTGCCAGTCCTGTCAGCTGAGAACACAAAACGGAGGTAACAATTTACACGGGCCCACCAAACTGAGATATCGGGGTAGAAGGGCCATAGTCAGGGAGGTGACGAAGAACCCGATAAACAGAGCTCCAGCATTTTTCTGTGGATAGAGGAGAAACTTCCAGAAGAGCAACCATCTCTGCAGCACTCTACCAATCAGACATATATGGCAGAGTGGCCAGACAGAAGCCACTCCTCAGTAAAAGGCACATGAGAGCCCGCTTGCACTTTGCCAAAAGGCACCAGAAGAACTCCCAGATCATGAGAAACTAAATTCTCTGGTCTGATGAAACAAAGATTGAACTCTGTCCTGAATGGCAAGCATCATATCTTGAGGAAACCAGGCACTGTTCATCACCTGGCCAATAACGTCCATAAAAAAAAAACTTCAGTTAGTGCTTAACACAGCCGCCAGAATTCTGACTAGAACTGCAAAATCGGAACACCTTACCCCAATTCTAGCCTCTCTACACTGGCTGCCCATTAAGGCTAGGGCTGATTTCAAAGTTTTACTATTAACATACAAAGCACTACATGGACTTTCCCCTACTTATCTGTCTGATTTGGTGCAACCATACATACCCACACGTACATTACGTTCACAAGATGCCGGCCTCCTCATTGTTCCTAGAATTTGTAAACAAAC
>JACXGM010036158.1:0-11473 GCA_016801145.1 Umbra pygmaea
TTGATCTCTATTCATTTAATCCAAATGTATTTCCGGAAAAGAATCAAGCTTAATCATACATCAGATTTGTGATTAAAGTATTTGAACATGTAAGATACACTATGCTACCATACCATTTGTGCCTACATTTACGTCTTTACATTTAAGATTTGCTCTGATTGTGCTGCTCTGAGTTTATTTAAAAACGATCAGGGAAAAAGGATGTTACTGCAGCAGTTTGCTGAAAGTGTCTGCTGGAGACAACAGCTGTTTGAATAATCGTTCACAGTACACTTCTGTTGCAATGCATGATCGTGTGCTGGAAAAGTTTAGTTGTGTGAGTTAAACATGCGTTTATCCCAAGGTAAGGACCGCTGTGGGGAAGGGAGGTCTACAGGAGAGCGCGACGGATGGCTGTTTTTTTTAAGTATACAGGCGCAGAAACACATTCGCATGATATGCATTCGGCATTTTTCACATCTTGCTCAAAACAGAACCCTAGTATACCGACACCTCGATATCGTCCAGCCCTACAATAAATTTGATTAGCTATTTGAGGTTTTTGACATGTATAAATTATGAAATTATTGACAGACTTTATTTATTTATTGGAACATTAAACGTGAATTAATATTTTTATCATGAACATAAATATAACCTGAATTTCTCGCAAAATTACACAACGTTAAGGTGATGGGCAACCGCCGACTAGCAACCGCTACCAATGCAAAGTAGCATACTGGTAGCATTTAGCTTAGCTTCTTAGCCTGTGCTAACTTGCTAATGTCACACTTCGGTGGGCATGGCATCAGCAACCAGGCACCTCAGCTCCACCCACGCTCCACCTCTTTACCACTTTTGGTTATCCGAGATTGACGTCGAGTGACGCGCTACCAAGATAGTGACGACCGTCTCCGCCCACAATGAGCTTCAAAAACGATTTTCACAAACCAATGGGTGACGTCACAGTCACGCTGTCCATATTTTTTACAGTCTCTGGTTTTTTCGCATACATAACCCCCACCCTACAGGTTCATTAGAATGTAGGAAGCACATCCCTAACACGTTGTTGAACACAATTGACCTGATGTAGACTATTCTCCATGTTCACATGCACATCCATCACGTTATTATACTAGGCTGTAAATGCAGTTTGCGTTGTGCTTTTTGTGTGAAGTTTAAAAACGGAAATATGCCTAAGTAATTGAACACAATTAACCTGATATATTCTCCATACTCACATGAGTCGTCTTTGCATCTCACCTATCAAGTTACTATACTTAATTATTAGAAGGTTTACTTTTTCTTTTTTTTTGTATTACAAACACTTCCTTTTATTGGTCAGATGAAATATGCTAATTCTTTGAGATCCGTCCTTCTTCACGATCTTCCTCAGGGTCCAGTCACCTCTTGTCGTTGTGCAGCGTTTTTTGCCACACTTTTTCCTTCCCACAGACTTCCCAAATGAGGTGCCTTGATACAGCACTCTGGGAACAGCCTATTTGTTCAGAAATGTATTTCTGTGTCTTACCCTCTTGCTTGAGGGTGTCAATGATGGCCTTCTGGACAGCAGTCAGGTCGGCAGTCTTACCCATGATTGCGGTTTTGAGTAATGAAACAGGCTGAGAGTTTTTAAAAGCCTCAGGAATCTTTTGCAGGTGTTTAGAGTTAATTAGTTGCTTCAGATGATTAGGTTAATAGCTCGTTTAGAGACCCTTTTCATGATATGCTAATTCTTTGAGATAGGAATTTTGGGTTTTCATTAGCTGTATGCCAAAATCATCAGTATTAAAACAATAAATGACATGAAATATTTCAGTTGGTGTGCAATGAATCTAAAATATATGAAAGTTTAATTTTTATCATTACATTATGGAAAATAATGAACTTTATCACAATATGCTAATTTCTTAAGAAGGACCTGTAAACTGTTTTATCCATTGTAGGCACCGCTCACGTTTTGTTTTTAGCTTTAAGAATGGAAAGAACACAACTCTTCCAGACAAACTCTTGGGGTATCTAGTGTCTGATTTACAAATGTTGTAGGCACACCGCTTCACCATCTTGCTTGGAGTCAATGTTTGACGGACCTACTCACATAGCAATGGTCGCTATGATGTGTGATTGGACAATAGCCGTTTTGGGGTTAGGGGCCGGCGAGAGATCAATTAGTAGCTATCTATGAAAGAGAGTGAACGAGCGAGAGAGCGCGAGCGGGAGGGAGCGAGAGAGAGTGAGAGAGCTAGGTACCCCTTGTAACCAACAGCTGAAATTGCTGTGATCTAGGCATGTCTCGTTAAAAGTACACATTTTACACATGTAGGCCTAGCCGCGTAGGTACCAACACCAATATCCCCCAGAAACAACTAAATCACACCAAATCAATGTTTTGAGGGCAGCGTTCTGCTGGTTTTGATACTGTTGCACCTTAAAAAACACAAAATGTACTTTACCTTCTAATTAACATTGACACTCAATATTCATGACTCCACTTTGTAGGCTATGACTCAATACTTTTTCTTTCTGTGGCCAGCGTTTATGGAAGTTAACCAGGGTAAAACCTTTTTTAGACCTGAATAAATGAAAGACCTTGGATGAAAATCTGTTAATTTTAAGACTTCTTAAGACCCCGCAGGAGTGGTAGAAGAGCTCTTTTTTGAGGCCTGCGCACAACCAGCACACCCCTCTCCTTCGGATCGAGCTGGTGGCAGCAGTTGTGTCGGTGGTTTCTGCGAAAACAGTAACAGTAGTCTGTAACTCCACCACCATAGGGGCAGCAGCTGCTGTACGCAGGGCTGCTTTCTCTGCACAATCTCTGAAGACACCATGGGTTTCCGATTAACCCAGCTCCTGTAAGATCAAACTCCATCTGTATGTTCTTTGCTTGTTCCAGGAGGGATCCACAGCAGTGAACAGCATGAAAGCATTGAAGGCAGAGACATCAATGCAATTGATGAAGAGGACAAGAGGCCACCAGGGAGTCCAACTACTACAGCTGTAGATAAAAGAGGATGCCACATCATGGATTCTTGATATGGCATATTCCATGGGCCAGTGGGTTCCTGAATGCAACGCACTTGGCACAAGATGGAGGCCAGACTTGCCCATTCTTCGCTGTCCACTGTTAGGATGTGTAGGATCCTCAGTTTCCCCTCTGCTTTGCGAGGAAGGGTCAGTTACTCACAGAAGTGTGTGTTTAGAAGCGCAACATTGAAAAGTGTCGGATCTGAAAGTGTCGCGCAGCGTAGCGTTACGGACGTTGTGTATTCAAATACACTGATATGGCAGTACATATAAATTTCATATAACGAAAATATAAACCTGTATTCGGTGTGAACTGGTATACCGCCCAGCACTACATTTGGGCTTGTCCAAATCCCCTTTTGCTAGTTTGACGGCGGAAAAAAGGGTCCATGCCCCGGGCGCATGGTCTAAAAGGGTTCTACTAAGTGTCTTCATTAATTCATGTGTATTTTGGGCGTAACATGCAATAAGCCAGAGTGTCTTCTCCCATTCCCGTTTGGACCTTTCGCGCATAGCTTTTATGATGGCGGATTTGCACAGTAATATTTTTATTTGTAATCTTTTGCATGTTTGTGTGCTGCTGCGCTTCCCTGTGTGTGTGCAACAAGCATAATGTGTACGCGCTGTGCATACTCCTAGGTGCATTTGACTAATTTGCTGTTAAAATAACAATGACATACTGTGCCATTGACTTTAGGTCAGGTTTTTTTTGGTCAATGGCGCGATCACTTTCTGATGCCTCAAGATAGCAATACACCCAGAATTATCCTGAACACACCTTGCTATTTAAATGACGCGGGCACCAGATGGGAAATTAAAAACTGTGTTGGTCAGAAACTTGCAAAGACACTTGCGTTTGGACATTCCACTGCATTGCGCCATGTGCAAGATAGGGCCCTTTGTGAGCATTTCGTTTCAGACTCCGCCTTGAAGCTGTGTCTTCTTCAGATGCAGCTCGCTGGCATATTAAGGATGCATGACCATTTCAAAAGCATATTCTGCACTGAAATGCCTCTTCATTTTTGCTCATTCGCTTTGCTCCAGGTGTTTCTCCTTCACTGCTCACTAATGAAATAACTCCTCAGCCAAGCTGCATGTTTATATTTGGCTGTGAAAGCAGCCAGGTGCATAAACACACTAACAGTTGTTTTCGTTTTTGAGTACAGCAAAGGCAGTAGGCCATGTTTTTACACCTCTTTAAAGACACATGAACCAACATCCCTCAAAAGAAGCAATTTTTCACATCTGAAATGATCAGTGCATACTTACAGATTCACACAAACACAAAAAATTGGGCCCCCCTGGTAGTCATATCTCCATAATGTAACTGGTAAAAATACAATAATATCCTAAAATCGGCCTACAGTGGGGAAAATTTTATATTGAATATGGGAGAACGCTGTAAAAATTTCAAATATCACTACTTTTCTTCAAAATGAAATGCTGACATTACAGAATACCTGGTTTTATACAATTATGACAGTGAGATTGTGGTTTTAATTGAAGTCAATGAGGCATTTTTGGCCATGAAGGTGTCCAGAGAGAGTATCTGGCATTACATAAAATATGCTAATGCAATCAAATACATTTTGGAAAATAATTAGTGTTGTGTTTTATTATAATAATAATAATAATAAGTAAAATAATTAAACTGGCACTTAAAGGGTTAGAATCCTGAAAAGTTTTGAATGTTTGGTAGTTTTGAGGAAATTTGAAGTGATTTATGAAAAAAGGTTACTGATGTAGGATGATTTAATAGCAGTTTTTTGTACGTGTACATTTTTGCCACAAAGGTGTCCAGAGGGTGCAAAATACATCAATAGAGTATAAAAGATATGTAAAAGTAAAAGGATACGATGGATATTAAAAAAAATATATATATATTTCTACCTGAGATTTTCTATGGTGTTTAAATCACGTGGCGCGTTGACACGCGCAACCAGAGCTTGGCGCTTCGTTTTGAAAGGTGGGGAGATATAGGTAATGAGGAGCGAAATATACCGGCTGCCTGTTTTGCGTGTGCAACGCGTTCTTCATTTAAAATGACAACCTGAAAACTATCTACTGAGCTGTCAAATCTTGTCTTGCAATCTCACACACCCATAGATGAAAGCGACATATTAGCTATTTCTCGGAGGTAAATAAACTTCCGGTTCTAACACCGTACGGCAAAGCACCGCAAAAGTTGGATTATTTCAACTCTTGCGACACACCCGCCGCACCGCAACCACATTTTGCCGGTTCCGTTAGATTTGCCGCAGCGGTGCGCATTGGTTCCTATTGAAATGAATGGACTTCCGCCGCAATGCAACCAGTTTGTCGGATCTGGTCTGAGTCAGGCTTTAGAAATTTGCTCTTAAACAAAGGATACTGTAGGCTATGGAGTTCAAGTAGTCGCTTACTCTACATGTCAAAACATTAAGGGAATTTTTAAGAATTTCAGTTACAAGTCTGTCAAATGTACATCACCATACATGTCCCATTGTTCCTCCAATTACCGTGTTTGCTCTACCATTTTAAAGTTCTGAACCTATATTTTTTTACAATAAGCCTTGTTTTACAAATCCGGTCACATATTTAGGTTTGGGTGTAGGCTTCCGAATTTACATTTTTCCAAACAGTTGTTTGGGATGCAGATGCAGTCGCGAGTGGATTTAAGAAACAGATGCACTTGCACCTACAGAAGTTGCTCCCCAATCAGTGGTAATAAAACACAGGTGACAATAACCAAAAAAGGTTGGAATCCATCCTAGAGTATATACACTCACCAGCCACTTTTTTAGGTACTTCTGTTCAACTGCTTGTTAACTCAAATATCTTATTAGCCAATCACATGGTATCAAGTCAATGCATTTTGGTATGTAGACATGGCCAAAACAATCTGCTGTAGTTCAAACCAAGCACAAGAATTGGGAAAAAATTGGAGTTAAATGACTCTGAACTTGGAATGATTGTTAGTGCTAGACGGGCTGGTTTGAATTTTTCTGAAATTGCTGATCTACTGGGATTGTCTAGCACAACTAATTTCAAGGGTTTACAGAGAATGGTGCGAAAACAGTCTTGTTGATGACAGAGGTCAGAGGAGAATGGCCAGACTGGTTGGAGCTGATAGTAAGGCAACAGTAACTCAAGTAACCACTCCTTCAAACAAAGGTATGCAGAAGAGCATCTCTTAACACACAACACTTTGAACCTTAAAGCAGATTGGCTATAGCCGCAAAAGACCACACCGGCTACCACCCTAGGTACCACTCCAGCTAAGAATAGGAACCTGAGCGTTGTCTGAATGCCACAGCCTAACCGAGAACTGTTGCTGACCATGTCCACCGTTTTATGACCACTAATGGCTACTTCCAGCAGGATAACGTCACAAAGCTCACATGTCAAACTGGTTTCTTAAACATGACATTGACTTTACCTGTGCTCTCATGGCCTCCACAGTCACCAGATCTCAATCCAATCAAGCACCTTCTGGATGTGGTGAAACGGGAGATTCACATCATGGATGTGAAGCAGACACATCGGCAGCAATTGAATGATGCAATAATGTCAATATGGACAAAAATATCTGAGGAATGTTTCCAGCACCTTGTTGAATCTATGCCATGGAGAATCAAGGCAGTTATCAAGCCACAGGTGTGTCCAACCCGGTAATAAAAAGGTTTACCTATTAAAATGGCCGGTGAGTGTATATCATGGTGTTAAATAGAAAGTTAAATAAAAAAGTCATTTTTACACTGAAATTGCCAAGAAATATATATATTTTTTTACCCAGAATGAATGCACTTACGTGAATGTGACATGGTACTGATAGACTGCCTTATTTTTGCAGTTAATTATAATGTGGTTTGATCCGATAGACAATGGTGTCCCTTTGGTTCCACTCTTCTGCAATGGTCCACTGTAAAAAGAAAAAATATATTAGACCAGGTCTAAAAATACTTAAGTTATAAAACGTTACACATTCAATAGAACAGAAACATTGCTTTTGATTTGAAGTAAAATAATATTTAAATATTACAACAAATGTAAGTGGAACAGACAAAAATATTTGGGTTCCTTAACCTAGTATTTTGTTGTACAGTTTCTGGAGAAAATATCTGTAGCTCCGATACCAAAGTTTTAATGCTACGTAATGTAAAACTTGCACCCGCTGTGCTGTCAGACTTGAGACATGAGACATGTCTGAACTCCCAAAAATTCTACAAACCACTTAACAGTACCATTTGGGAGGGCTGTTTCAGGCATATTGTGTCAGCTAGGCTGGTGGTTATAATGACAGTATACAAGAAAACACATTTCAATGGAGACTGAGTGAAGCCAAATAAAGTGAAGCCAACTGTTTTGGTGAGAGCCGAGCGTACTGCGCAGCCTCAAGCTGAGCGTGATGAAGTAGATGTGATGTGAGCAACGTCTCTGAAAGTTGTATTTCTTATCTTTGCTGCGCCAAGAGAAATCTGAATCATTCTGAATTTTGCCTCTTGCAGAGAAAGGAGAGCGTGAGTAGGAGTTGTCCAGCAGGAGCAACTTTTGGTAAGTATTCTTATTTTTATCTTATTCTTATCTTATGCCTCCACGTCCCAATTGCCTGCAAGCTTCTCCAAGACTATATGGTAATTTCTCTACTGTGCAACAGTAAGCTACGCTGGGAAGATATCTCCATCAATGCCTGGGGCATTGGGAATGATCTTTAGACCACAGGTAAGAGTGCCCCATACTGGCACTCCAACACCACTTCCAGCAGCATTGGTCCCTACCTTGCTCAAGTACCCCTCACTTAAACGTGCAATATGTAATTTTTGGCCACCAGGGGGCTCTCAAAACAATAGCAAAAGATGTACTTAGATGACGTCGAGAAGTTGCGTGGGATCATGGGTTTTGTTATAGTCGTCAATGACAACCTTCCAATCTAGCGTCTCCGGCAGAATAAATGTTCACTGACAAAGTAATATATTGTTAAAAATATTATAACTTTATTCACGTTATGTTTGGCAGTTCCCTGGAACTTAGAGCAACTAAATTATATGACGCCATTGACGGGCGACAAAAAGAAACGTCCCGTGTCTTCAAATTAAATTACACATTTCTCTGGATTTAAAAGTTGGTGGAAACATTTAGGATCATGTAAGTACACAACTAAGAAATATATATAATATATGTATAGTGATTTTTTCTTTTAATGCAAAGTATGTATTTTGTTATTGTTTTGATTGATATTACATATTGTACCTTTCAGTGTGCAATTTGGGGTGTGCATCGATGTTGGCAGAGTCAAATGTTTATGCAGTGTGCTGTACAAGGGTATTTGTTTTGGGGCTGGGTTCAATGTGGTGAAGTCAAATGTTCAATGTGTGTGGGGTCTGCCCACATTTGACCCCACCAACCTCATTTGACCCCACCCACAATGTTAGGATTAGGAAAAGGGAAGACATTATATTAGGTGGAAACCAGCACATGTGTTGTAATGGTTAAGGTTAGGAGATTATAAGGGCACACTACATAAATGTTTGACTCGATCCACATTGAGCCACACCCCACATTGCAGTGAGGGGCTTATCACCTTGCTCATCTTTAAAAGCAAACCAGCAGTGAAATACAGGACGCTATGCTCCTGGCGCTAGTGGCATGAGTAAATGAGTCTTCAGCAATAGAACCAAACACAATACAACAATAAATATTAACAGTAAACTGTACTAAATAGTTGATTAACAACAGATTCAAATTCAATTAAGTTTGCCCTTGACAAGTTGAACAGCTTCCTGTTGCATTTGTGTGTGCATTCACATGTATGCTTCTCTAGTAAAATGAAAGCGCTGCTTATCACAATCAAATCATAATCGCAAACTAACACCCCTGCCCTTATTTTTACTGAAAGCCAGTGTCCAAAATTAACCTTTTGCCTCACCTGCCAAGGGGACTGGTAGATAGGGTTGGCATCGTTTTGATTTTAACTATTCTGATTCCAATTCCAAATCTTTTTTTGATTCCGGTTCTTATCGATTGTCGATTCCGATTCTTTAATAACTGGGTTTATAACGGGTCGCATTGCCTTATCAGCAGTATGCGCAAATGTTCAGCACACATTGTGTCTCCGGCAGTTGAGAACACCCGTTAAAAAGGTGCAGACGAGGCCTGGACACACAAAGTGGTGCAGCTTTTTCATCACATACGCTGTAACGTGTGTGGCATTCTTCCACATCCTCCGCTGTTGTTTTTCCATTGACTGCTAACGTGAACGGAGTTTCACGCTGCAGTTGAACGCTAGCAGCAGTAGGTTTGCTAACGTTACTTGTGTTAGCAATTTGCGTAATGTTAAATCTTTCTACGAGAGAAAAAAATCTGAGTAATGTCGTTTATCACCCCAATTTGATCGATTCGGCAAATGTTTAATCATATTTGTAGTGCATCCTCCAATGCAAGAAGATGCCGATCGATTCCAAAACACCTTTGAGTGCTGCTTTTGTGTGCTTGGTGGCGGATAACACAACAACAGCCTGGCTGCCCCTGGCAGTACGGTGACTGGCTGGCCGCTATGGAAAGCAAAACTTGCGCGTTTTGGAATCGATCGTCGGAATCGAAACCAAATTTTAGGTGCAGCAGACCAGTGGCAAGTGAGCAATGTCGAGTAGCTGATGTCACATACAGTAAACTGTTACTTTATCTAGATACTACTGAAAAATATGTAACTAATTACATAGTTCTGAGTGCATGTTTCCTGGCACACCTTACGCATGTAAAAAAAGATGAAAACTAACATAACATGCATTCTCATCGAGGGTTCATGCAAATTGGATGTTTTATGTGACAACATGCAAATTTTCAATGCATGTTCATTGTCTGGGGAGCTGGAGACTGGGGTTTGCTGCAAAAAATGTAAACTTTTATGTACTTATACCATCATTACATAAAAACAGTAATGGATACAATGATTGTAATCCTTTAATATTAACAGGAATTCTCACAGATTCAATTTTGATAACTATCGGGAGTTTTAGGTGTTGCTTTTTGTGAGTAACAAGATACTAAAGAGTGTAGGGAAAGATTATCTTGTATAAATCGCTTTTTGATATTTAAAATATTTCAAGAAAGGATTTATATAGCTTTATAAACGCATTTCGGAAAAAGGAACTAAACCATATCACCAGCCTTTTTCTCCCACAAATTAAACTAGATTAATTCACAAAAACCTACAATAACTACGGAATCACAACCCTGACAACCCGTAACAGCCTGTGGTGGTGGTGGGTCGATGCCCCGATTTAACTAACACACTGCAAAAAATGTATTTTTTAGAACTTTTTTTTTTATCTAAAGCTATGTATTTAACAGTACAACTCATAACTAATATTCAAATCAAATGAGCAAGGAAATATTGTTTTTCACCAGCTTAGTCATAGTATGCCACTAGGCTACATTAACTTTTTTTTGTGTTTTATTAGAATCTTCAGCATGTGTAGTGCGAATTTTAGAATTATGTACTTTTATAATTATTTAGGTTGTTTGTGAATTTCTATTAAATTATGAAGTTATTTATTTGCATCTGCTTGCTACAGCAACGCTACTGACCAGAAAAAAATAGACTTGAAACAGTAAAAATGTTTCAGAATTTTCACTGATTATTTTACAAACTGCATTTCGACAGCTTTGTAAATGGAATTAATACTAGAACCTCCTTCCACACTACCAATAACCACCAACTGCTGACGCCCGTCAGCGTCATTAGCATACAAATAATCCTTATTAAAAAAAATGCTCTCTCCTCCACAGCCTTCAACCAAGCCATCACTGCATCCAGCAATCAAGAGCATCACCCCTATTGTGTTTTTATAAGCCTGAGTAAAAAGGTCTCAAAACAGATTAATTACATAAAGATTTTTGTTGTTTTTGAAGGTAAAATATAAAAGTACAGTTTCCTTATGTTGCTTGGGTAATGGCAGACCCCCCTGGCAAAATTTCTTCTGCTACAGTTTCAGAATATAGGGTTGTACAAAAGCCGTCAATCAGCAGTGATGGAGTGCATTCACACTCCGGAGCTGAAGGTGGTCGGTAATGCACCACTAAGCTGGATGCCAACGGCAGTAAAACCAGACAGATGAAGATAATGCATGTCGGAGAACAGCGCGGACACTCGCTTCACACAAAGACCGCTTCACACTGGTAGCGTCAGCGGAAAACTGAGAGGAAAAAACTGACTGCAGCTTTCTGGAGAATAACTTGAGATTGGTGTGTGCATCCTTGATAACTGTTAGTTATAACTTATGTTGTCAGTTCATTTAAAGGGATACTTCACCCTACAGCTATCTGGAGGTGCTAGTAGCTTCCCCCAGACATTTGTAGAACAGTGAGATATGTTTTACCCATGCCTGGCTAGTGTAAGAGCAAGATTTGAAATTTCGCGGGGTATTTTCACACGCTGACGTCACCGTGTGAGTCCAATGGACTTTGGAGATAGGAAAAATGAATGTAGGCA
>JACXGM010036159.1:0-11473 GCA_016801145.1 Umbra pygmaea
TTCTCACTACTGCCGTCTGGTAGACGTTACCGGAGCATCAAGGCACGGACCACCAGACTTAAAAACAGTTTCTTCCCACAGGCCATTCGGCTGCTCAACATAGAACACAGACACTGATCGCAAATCGTCTGTTGAGCACTAACACTAACACTCTCTGGTCACTCTATGCTCTCTACATCTGATGTAGCAGAATTCAAATGCAGCTTAAAGCAATTTTCCATGCCAAATCTATATTTACTACTCCTACTTTTGTACATTTTCCAGACCGCTGCTCAGTACATAGTGTTTTATCATTATCATTATTATTACTATTGTCATTATTTTAAAATTCTTGATTGTTGTAAATTCTTGTTTATAAGCCCACTGCATAGAATCGCCGTGCCATGTCAAAAGAAATTTCTCTGCATAGGATGATGTATGTTATCCGATGCATATGATAAATAAACAACTTTGAGAGGTGCTGATTTAAAGAGGCACATATTCTGTAATGTTTTAGGCTGTACATTTAGGCATTGGGCAACTATCCTTGGTCTTTCCGTGTTGGTCACCTTTCTTGAAACATGGAAATTTGTCCATGATCAACATATGCTGTCATGCTTTTTACACCACTTTTAAGACTTAACACATCAAATATTTTGACAGTTTGTGACAGATGCAATTGGGAGTATTTGGCCTCTTTTGCACTGAAAACCCATATATCAAAGTGCTCTTTGACCTCTTTTATAGATGATATACAGACATGGCCAAAAGTACTGGTGCCCAAGCATTTTATTAAAATAATGCACCATTCAAACTGAAAACAACTGAAAATATTTTTTGTCACCAATCAAACCTGAGAGAACTGGACCAGTTTACTCCAGAAGAGTGGGCTAAACTACCAGCTGAGAAATCAAATTCAGAGCAACAAACAGCGCTTGATTGCATTTAGTCTCCAAAGGCTGTGCAACAAAATATTAGGCTAAGGGTTCCAGTATTATCATCTTTGACAATTTTCTTATTCAAAATAATGTTGCATCATAAATCAAAAGGTAAGTGTCTGTCTTACTGAATCTGTAATAAAAAATGGTGGATACAACAATCTTTTGTCAATTTGCACTTATTTCACTTTTTAAGTGGAAGAGTACCATATTTCAGGAGGGTCTGTATTTACTGCTAATATGCAATCTGCAGCTGTGTTTAATTGTGATTTATAAATTATTTTTGAGTACCAAAGCATTTTATACTCTTATACAAACAGACAGGGGCCAGGTAGTCAGACTTCAATACAAGTTTATGATAAAAATGTTGATGAAAACATCTTAATAGAGTCATACAAATTAGTGAAGAGTAGGCCAATTCAAATCAAAGCTTAAAAATTAAGATTTAAATAAAAGTGAAAATGAATGCATTTGTCAATATTTTGGAAATAAACACTTTTCTTCTGATAAAAAATATCAAATCAGGTACAACTTGGCAGTCTGTGGTTCCACAAAAATACACTAATATATAAAAAAATGAACGAAAAAACAATGATCTACATGAACAATTGCTTCACCAGGAAAGAGTGGGGTACAAACGTTAGGTAGAAAAGTCCAGAACCCAGTCTCTTATAAGTGTATTTACTTGATAAGAATCACAAAAAACTGAAATACTTCCTTTACACGGGTGTTGGGAGGAAAAGGAAAAAGAACAACCGGACACACTGTACCTGCCATTACATCCGTTTCTGCTGTACATGTGACAAATACACTGAACTTGAACACAGGTTGAGGAGCATTGTGTTCCTCGGTTACAGCAGAGATCCTGATGTGCTGCAGTTCAGTGTGTGTGTGGTGCGGATGTGTGACATGATAGGCTCAGTAGATTCGTCCCCGGCTCCTGCCTCCTCTATTACCGAAGCCTCGTCCCCTGCCTCCCCTGAAGCCTCCACGCTGCTCTGAAATCACAAGAGAGGGACAGACGGGCATTACAAGAGTGAGAGACAGACGGACGTTACAAACAAGGCTAAAAATAAACATTGTCCAAGGGACGATAAAAAAAAATGAGTCTGGGTGGTTCAAAACAGACTGGGATTTTGGCTAGTAAAATATAAGGACGCATACAGCACTGGTTACAAACTTACATATTTAAACAAGGCTAATGAAGCAGATCATAATTCAGCTTAAATGTTGATAAACCATTAATAATTCACGCAAGTGCAGTAAAATGTTAGCTTCCACGTATCGGGAAAACACCATTGAAATTCATTGAAATTGAGTCTCTTCGTCGGGAGAATAGCATTCGCAAAATGCGCACCGTTTAATAATATCAAGACATTAATATTTAGCCTAATGGTAAAAAATAGAGGGAAGAGCTGAAGTAGCAAAAATATGATAGTGACTTACTGCTTTTGGACAGTAGTGTAGCTTTTTTGAAAACCAAACAAAATAAATGCATGTTTGAATGGCATGTGAAATATTTCAGATTTTGGCTATAGGCTAAATGCAAGGTTTTACAGGCTATATAATTATTTATACTACTCAGTATACTACACCCCCTTTGAAGTTTAACATTTGTATACATTTCTCAGTGAGCACCAGAACAATTACATAAAATTTGAGAAAACTGAGTTGTGAAACATTTTGCCTTTATGAAGAACAAATGGTTTTAACTAACATCACTGCGATATAATAATACATTTTATGCAAATCAGGCATTGCAAAATTTAGTACACCCTACAATACATTCTACCAAGTGTAATATTTTGTATGGCCTCCATCGTTTTTAAGGACAGCACCAACTCTTCTAGACAGAGTGAAAGAGTTGGCGACATACTGCCACGTCTATCTTTCTCCATTCTTGGAGAATGAGCTCTTTCTGAACCTGGATGCTGGACAGAAGATGATGCTCAACCCATCTTTTCAGAACTCCCCATAGGTGATCTAATGGGTTGGGGTCAGGTGACATACTTGACCACTGAATCTCTTTCACCCTGTTCTCCCTCTGAAATCCAGCAGGGCAGTATGTTTTGGCTCATTATGTTGAAAGAGTGCACAGTGTCCCAGAGAGATGGTAGCGTCTCCTCTCAGTATTTTGTAGTTGTACCATACATTTTTCATTGTACTCTTCCCCCTTGCGACACCATACAGTTTGGATAAATCAGTTCAACATTTAGAAATGTATGAGTCACAATATTCACTTTTGTCTAAATGGGCCCTGGCAAATGCTAAATAGGCTTTTTTATGCATGGGCTTTAGCATTGGCTTCCTTTGTGGACAACACTCTTGCATTCTACTCGTGCAGCATGCGTTGTATCGTGTCACATGAAACAGTCACCCCAGTTTGGCTTTCTACAGCATTAACGAATTGAGATTAACTCTCATGGCAAATTTCCTCAAGTCTTCTTAGGACAAAACACTCATCTCGAGGTGTTAGCTTCCACGGACGGCCTGGATGTCTGACTGCTTGCCACAAGTCCATTCTTCTTGAATAACAAATATCTATAAATACCTTTGCTACTGTATTCCAAATGATTATCAATGCTTTTCTCTTCCATGTGGTGCCATAATTGTCAGCATTGACTGGAAAAAGATTGTATAGGTAAAATACCACCCTTAATTGTAAATTATCTTGCAACAACCTGTGTGACGATTGGTTCGACTTATCTGCTGTTGAATTCAAGTTAAGTACAGTAGCATTTTAGCAAGTTAAATTCCTAAAAGCTTAATTGGAGTGTACTCATTTTGCACCATGGTTAGGGCCCTATGGTTTCCGCATTAGGGAAAACACGGACGGAATTGTGGAATCTATATATAAAAATGAATTTACTAATGAATATGGAATCTCACAGAATTAGCATATTTTTCTGTGTTGGTATTCAAAATCTAAATGTTCACATTACCAATCAGAGACCTTTGACTCCTGCTAAAATACCGTACGTAGGGCCCTATGTATTCAACACAGACAGAGTCGCAGAATCCAGACATTAAAGCAGAATTACGCAATATATACATATTTTCTTTGTTTTCTATAGTGCTGTTATATTAACAATTGTCATTGCGTTTCTCCTGATACAAAAGGCAGTAAATATGGAGGTTAATTTGCACACAAAGGCTATGCAGTGTGTTTCTCTGATTGGCCAGAATGCACTCCATTTGGTTCAAATGTTGTAAGGCACTTGATAGCTGACAGCTATAAACAACGCTATTTACTCAATTCCAAATTTCCCAATGAGAAATGCTTTTTTGATCCGTTCACTCACTTATCCAAATGCATATGACTAGGTGTAGGCTACTATTTAAACGGGAACAATGACAAATATCTTTGTGTCCATGTTCTTAAGTAATTCTCTAACGGTCTTGCTAATCAGGCAGCTCTCTCACTAAGGGAGAGCAGGGTCAAACTAGCGGGGCTGCTGCTGAATGTTATGGTTTTGTCCACACGATTGCGCCTGATACAACTTATTAAAATAACATTGAAATACATATGTTTGTCATTGTTCCACTTTTCTTCAATTTCTGAGGAAATCTGGGTCTACTCTTAAAAGAATCCATCCAAAAGAAAAACTAAGAATGTGTTATTAACATGACAAATATCAATGCACATTTCATAAAACCGCCTTCTGCTTGTCTAGAAATAATCATTTCTGGAAAGTAATTGTAGCCTACCTGGCAACTGTACAGCATATTCTCTATTTTAGGTTCAGGCTTCTGAATGCAACTTTTGTCCAAATAGTTGTTCAGTTGCAGGTGGGTGAAAAAAGTAGTTGAGCAAACCAGTTTTTCCTGGGTAATGGTTCCCAAACATGGGTATTAGGACCCCTGGTGGTACAGTAACCAAAAATGTTTGGGAACCACTGGCCCAGGGGGATTATATGGAGGTTTGAGATTAAAAGTGTATCATAAAAATAAAACTGAAATCACAGAATTAGCCAAAATATAAAACAAATTTTATAGAGCCCTAAATGGTCATAAATCACTTTGTTAAAAAACTTACAGTTTGGTTGTTTTGTACTGACAAATCGCATTTGCAACCAATAAACCAGAGTTGCTGGAATATTTTATTGCAGAGGATCCCATGGAACGTACTGATTCTGGAGACAAGAGATGCTTTGAGACATGGGTTGGTGTACTTATTTACGCTGAGAAATGTACGTTATGTAAGGGTATAATCTTAGAAAACCATTCCACTTCTGTTGTCAAATGTTTTGTAATATGTATGATCCTTCTCTAGCACTATTTTTGCCAATTAACTATTAATTTGTTTCAAATGTTAAATGCTCTTACTACCAAGTTGTGGTTGTTTAACCTGGGTTCTCCTAAAATGTAAGCAAGGCAGCACCAAATGCATAAATATATATCCAAGACGTAATAATCAAAGCAATCATTTCTTCCATTATTTCATCATTAAGACACTGAAGTAATCTAGCTCAGGGATCTTTGATGAGGGCCACAAAAATGTTATCCTCACCACCGGAGAGCCAACTTAATGTTTTGGCCTCTGAAAGGGACATACTTTGTCTTACAGTGCTTTATAGTTTTGGATTCAGAAGACTTCCTTCTGAGAAATTGATTGTCATGCATGCTGTTGAATAAAGCCCCAAAATTAAAAAAACATTTAATTTACTTAATTATTGTAAAATGTAACCCACGATGAATACCACCGTAAAATCCATATTGGCATGGCCCAGGTCTTGAGAACCAGAGTGACAAAGATTGTGAGATATACAAATATCCAAAAACGATGTACATATTTCAAGTTATTTTGTCATTTTCCATAAAACGAGACACCCATCTGTCTTCGCAGCAGAATCCCCTCTTTTCAACAGTACCAACGATTTGTTTCTATTATGTACGGTTCAGGAGAGTATGATGCGTAGATGCCCTCAAGCAAAAAATTGACTCGCACTAATTGAGGGCGGGGGCTGCATGCAGCCCGCCATTTACCCATCTCTGGTCTAGCTCATCTGTAATTAACCATGTTTTGACTATAGTATCTGATCAATTTCATGACACATTTGTAAACGAAGGCACCAATTTCCATCAAAACACACAAACTCCTGGGTGACCAACTTCTGAACACTTGTGTATGTCCATTTACTTCAGAATTGCAAAGTAGTTAAAATGCTGTCAGTTCCAAGGAGATGACTGACCCAAAAAATGACTAATTCGAGCGCAGGAATAGTTGGAGCACTCAACAAAAAAGGCAGAAATAAATTCCTTATATTGTTCTTAATCCATCATACAAAATCCTGTAACAGGTGACTGATGTTTTGACGCCAACCTGGCATCTTGTTCAGAGCCTGCTGTCAGTTCCACTTTAGGTTTAAGGATTGCAAACTGTATCTTAGAAAATCACAAATCAATTTAAAAAGTATTGCAAATAATCTATACTTTTTGGCAAATCAAATAATAATAATAAAAAATAGATATCATATATATAGTGCCTGGACAGTCCTCCAAATCAAGGTTTCACAAACAATGGTGTTCATTGTGGGAAACAGGTCATTCATCGACCCCACAGTGAATAATCTGACACCAAATCGTGTTTCTGCACTAGTAACTTTAAGTTTGTAGCACAACTGCCACCAGCGGAAAAATATAGTGTAGAGCCCCACATCAGGGTAATGCCTGTGCAAACCTCTACAATGTTGGGAGAACAAAGTGCACCACCCTTACTCCCAACAACCGTGCCCCCCTCACCGTTTGAGAAGTTGCCAATGGTGGCGCTGTACTTGCCGCTGGGAGGGTTGTAGATCTGCCTGGCGTCCCTCCGGGGTAGAGGGGACAGCTGCTTCTTCATGGTGCTGCCGGCCCCCATCTCTTCCCCAGAAGGTCGCTTTGCACTGTCGTGGGAGAAGGCAAAGGTCACAGGTTACATAGAGATCACAACACTACTGTTGCTTTCACTAAACACTGTGGGGCAGCGTTGGCACCCTGTTCCTGGAGAACAGCAGAAATTGCAAGATAACATATGATCAATTCATCCAGGTCGACTGCATTTAATTTGGTCCAAATTCGCAGAACTGATGAATTGACTGAATTTACATTCATCTGGTCTTCAAGTTACATGAAAAACAAAAAAACAAAGGCTTTCAACTTGAAATTGAACTAAGAATGTCACATTCCTGTCACAGTTTATAGATATACAGTCTAAGATCAGCTTCAACTGTGATCCGAACACCAAATCCAAAAATGCTAATAGGATATCCACTGGAGAATAAAAAAAGAGACTTACGCTCCAGCCTCAGTTTTCTGAACAGGCTTCCAGGACAATGTTACTGTGCTCTTGTATGACGGTGGATTGTGGAAAAGATCCTGTATAGAAGAGTAACAATAAGAACAAAGTTAGGTTGTGTTCTTTGACATGGGCCAAGGGAATGTTGGTGGAACCCGAGAAGAGCACAGAGATGGCCGAGTCAAGGATAGAACCCGTCTCCAGGGGGCATACGCCGTCCAGAGTCGGGAGCTACATCCAACTCAGATTTGGCCCAGGGTTTCAAAAACCTCACCTTGATCAATACGTTTATGTTGTTCGTGATCTTTAGAGCCACCACTTTGATCTTGTTCTAAGAGAAGAAAACAAGACAACCATTAGAGCATGTTTACAGTGAACCACAAGATTGACTGTCTCAGACAGTGACGTTTCCCTATGGATTGGGAAAAGAAAAAATGACAAATATTGATTGTATTAAAACAAATGGCTACATACTTCCTCTGTTTTCAGTGCATCTCCTGTCTTGCCTTGCAGGGCAACACGAAGCTGGCGAATGTATACCTGCAGTCCTCTGGCAAAATACTGTAGCCTACAGAAAGAACCAGAGTGAGATGGAGAGTACAGCCAGTGCACCAGAGAAACTAAAACTGAAACAACTATTACTTTTAGGGAAAAAATGAATTTACTCCATTTCGGAATTGGAATAAGGGTGTAACATTACAAAATGTGGAAAAAGTGAAGTGCTGCGAATACTTTCCGGTTGCACTGTATAAATAGTGATTATAAATAATTAAAGGCCAGAAGAACTTCCACAACCAAAATGACAAAAGCAGTTTGTCGATTTTGCAATAGCAAGGGTTTCTTCACCTGATCTTGAAGTCTTTGAGGCGCTCAGCGTTGATCTTGTCGATAAGGAAGTCGGGCAGCTTCTTGCCCAGCTGGTGAAAACTGAAGAGGAGACACTCCACATAACTGAACTGCAGCTTGGGCTCTTCGCTCGTCGCCTTCTCTCCATTCTCGCCCTCCGCCTCAGGTGGCAGTGGCATGAACTCCTACATAACGGGAGCAAACATTTCGTTTTTACTAGTCTGGCCTAAGGTTGTTCCGATACATTTTGATTTGACACTGATACTTGCTTTAGTACCTCGAAATCAATACCAAACCGATTTGGTTGAATACGGGAATACGACTGGTCAGAAATCAGTAAAATTGGTTCTTATTTCGTGAGCAAATAAAAATGTGTAATATGGATGTAATTGCAGTTGACTTTCTTAGTATTGATATACCGTACTAGTCGGGGCCAGTTGTGGACATCCGTTACGGCCACATTCCTGTTCATAGCTCAGTGGTTACGGTTGTAATTTGTTTTGCGTTGCCACTCTCCGACTCCATCTCAGTGGGTTTCACTTGCTCACACAGGTGTGGCTTGTTGGAGTGATTGGCACATGGGGATACCCTGGAAATCCAGAGTTCTCGCAAAAGCACAATTTGAATTTGCTCAGCAAGTTACTCTGGCACCGAGTAATTCTGCTCAATAACTATGCCCTTGTCGCCGAACTGCACCAATCACATCGGTGTATCTGATATAGGCGTGCCAGAGGCGTGTTAAACAGACGAAGACACGACAGTGCTGCGACCTCAAAGTCATTAGTAAACATTGTAAGATGGCTATGGATTAACACCTGTTGTTTAAAACAACTTTGGCCACTACGATAAACGAGTTAGACTTGGCTTTTTGTCTAAAAGAGGAACAGAAGACGGCGCTTGAATCGTTCCTTTTTTATAAAAAGACGTTTTTGGTGTTTTGCGACCTGATAAGGCAAGAGTTTTATCTACCAGTTAGCTCCGCCATAGGGGCTTAGCAAAAAAACCACTTCTTCTATGGTGCGAAAAACCACTGGTGATTGGTCGTAGTGTTATCCAATTGCGTACCTTGAGATTTTAAAATGCATGCTTGATGCCGCTCCTCGAGTTGGGTCATTTTCAGTACTCAAAGCCAGACCCATATATCCTCCGGATTTGGGTCTTGATTTTTCCAGGCTAACTTGGGGGTTCATTTATAAGCATGTTGTGGACAGGCAGAGGAACAGAGCTGTTTGCGAGAGATGGTTGTTTTTTGTGACCCCCCACTTTTCTCCCCTCCCAACTCCCTGCACAGATCTGTGGGATGGCGAAGGGCGCACAAATGGTTCATCCAACCACGTCGCCAGCCGCTGCTTCTTTTCCCACTGCGAATCCAATACAGAAGGAAGCCTTTAGTCTGCTCATGCACAGGATGATTGCATTCACCGACTATACTTCTGCTATTGAACCCACAGACGCCCAATCTAGACACAACGAGTAACTGGAGAGCGACGTGGCAGGATAGATAATCTGATTTATCGAACCCAAATCCTAAACAGCGCTACGCCAATTTGCACTGCCTTATGCAGGAGGCCCAGGGAAAGTCAGAACTCACAGTCATGCTTGAAGCCATGATTATCATGACGTAGACTGTTTTGCAATGCAGTGACTTAGCCCACTACCACACGCTGAGCCCCCTGGCAAGAGCTGGATGTGTTGAGAGGTTGAGTCTGCAGGTGGGTCAAGTCAATAGAAAGTTAGAGACTTTAGCCTTGTGTTCAGTATGCATCTCTTTCACTGAAGTGGGAGCAGCCATCCCCAGATTCACTTGTTGGGGGCACCCAGAAAACAGTCAGCATCATCCTCTGTGTCCTTAATCTTATGTGTGCGCTCTTAGGTAGTTGGCCTCTCACTAGGGATGCTCATTTCGGGTAATTTTTCTGACCGACAACCGGAACTCGTTAACCGATTATTAACCGTTAACTGATAAGATAAGATTCAATTGGCTTTAAATAAAAAATTAAATTGACGAGTGTCTGTAACCCGTTAAATATACAAACATTTTTTTCCACGGATTTGTTTTAATGTCTAAACAGCATACAGAACAACAACAGCTGCCGGGTGCACCAGCTTTGCGTACAAGTTCACTGGGGTGCAAAGTCCACACTAAACGATACAATGAAACTATTGTTTCATAAACCTGTGTCGATGTTTGGTTTCACTTTCATTTTCACACACGTAATGTCCACACCAACCAAAATATTGTCGCAGACGTTTTCACTTTCTGCTTTCAATAATCAAAGGAAAGTATCCTTGATGCAGTGTTTACCGAGTTGTCAAATTACAGAATGAAAACACTCGGTGACAATCTGGAACAAGGTTGTTGCTTACAGGAGGCCTATTGCAAATAAGGGCTATATTTCATTAACACAAAACAAAATGTTGGTAACGCTTGCTATGCGTTATGTTACTAACTATACAATAACTGCCGAGCGCTCCCATTTCATTGAAATTACCATTACGGTCCTCTCCGAAAATAAAATGCTTGTTGTCAATCGCTGTGTGTTGTTTTTAATGTAACCTTATTTCGTCGGCTATAATGCATCAGGAGCATGATGAATTATAGCCGATAAAATAATATATGCTTCCCAATACGATAGCGTTACGTTTCCGTACATGAAAAAATGAAAGCGCAAGTTAATATCACAGTCACCATAAATGTTCAAGGCTTGTCATTTTAAATGAAGAACACGTTGCAGATGCAAAACAGACAGCCGGTATATTTCACTTCTCATTACCTATATCTCCCCACCTTTCAAAACGAAGCGCCAGGCTCTGGTTGCGCGTTTTAACGCGCCACGTGATTTAACTAATATAGGCTATATATACGTAAAGAATTAAAAAAAACTTCTTAACCGTTTAACTGATAGTATTAACCGGTCAAATGTTTTACTTTCGGTTAACGGTTAAACGGTCAATATGAGCATCCCTACCTCTCACATACTCTAACGAGCTACCAGGTGTGACATAACCATACAGTGACAAACACCGACCAATAGCGGCAAAAAGCTATTTGATATAGAGATGATATCAATTTGTTATTGAGATTGATAAGTACTGACATCGAGGATAGTGGGACACATACAACCCATACAAACTCAAAACAACCTGACGATCTGCAACTTAAAACACAATCGCTTAGTTTTAACTATACTTCTCCATGGCATGTTCCATCTCATAGTCTTTCACAAAACAAAACTTGTTACTTTAAAAACAAACTGTAGCCATTGTCTGTTGAGTGACACATCCGTAGGTGTTGGAGGGGGATGAAGCAGTATGGTGAAGCAAAGCTACCTAAACCCATTAGAAAAGTGGCCTGAGCTCTGCTTCTACTTACCAACAGTTTCTCAAACAGCATAGTGAGGTTGGCCTCCACCTTCACCATGTCCCCACAGAA
>JACXGM010036160.1:0-11473 GCA_016801145.1 Umbra pygmaea
GCAGTATGGGAAGTCAAGTTGCAGTGCAGTATGGGAAGTCAAGTTGCAGTGCAGTATGGAAAGTCAAGTTGCAGTGCATTATGGGAGGTCAAGTTGCAGTGCAGTATGGGAGGTCAAGTTGCAGTGCAGTATGGGAAGTCAAGTTGCAGTGCAGTATGGAAAGTCAAGTTGCAGTGCATTATGGGAGGTCAAGTTGCAGTGCAGTATGGGAAGACAAGTTGCATTGCAGTATGGGAGGTCAAGTTGCAGTGCAGGATGGGAAGACAAGTCAGGGTGGAATGCAAGGAGAAAGCCAGCCATGTCTGCCTAGAGGAGACTGGTGAGAGGGCTATGTCTAAGATAGGGAAGGATAGAATAAGTAATAAGAACAGAGCGAGTGAAGGAGAGAGAAACAGAGAAAGACAGAGTACTGTAGGAACTGAGAGAGTGAGCAAAAGTAAACTGTGATGGACACAGGACTGGGGCTTTTTTCACTTGTGTGATAACGTGGAAAAGGCATTAGTGCTGTAGAGTGGGAGAAAGGTCACCCACTGAGCTGACATCTCCATAGCACCTCAGCAGCAGTCAGCTTTTACCAGGCTGGAGCCTCACTCTGGAGCCCTGTGTGTGAGCATGTGTGTATCACTCTAGAGCAATTGATTTGTGTTTGCGTGAGTTGTATGTGTCAAACCGGGGCATCAGTCTTCCCTTAATGCAAACTACCTAGGACATTTTACCCACAGTCCTCACTCACTGAACCACAGTCTGGTAAATGTTGAGGAGAAGCATCAGAGTGTCCCCTGACCTGTTTAACTCCCTGACTCCTAAACAGTGCCATTGACCAAGACAGGTCATCAACATGCTGAGTTTTACACTACAGACACAGAGAACCAAACACAATGAATATTATTCATGAATGTGTCAACTGTGTGTACTGTGTACTGCACTGTACTCTTCAACAAAACAAGGCACACAAAAGTGCTTTACATTGTACCTTACCTCACCTAGCACTAATGATTAGTCAGCAGCCAATTTAATAAAAGTGCAAATGTGCAAGATGACAAGGTAATGTTACACATGAATTACACAAAAGAGTAAACAATGTAATTCAGGGGTGGGCAATTATTTTTGCTTGAGGGCCACATTGAGCTTTTGAAACCAAATGAAGGGCCGCATTTTCTAGTGATGCATGAAAAATAGGAAATGTTATTTAATTAAATTAACCCCGCACCCTACACAGTTACGTGCATATCCTACATAAAATAAATTATTTGTTTTGTAACACCACTTCCTTGTTTGACTGTAATGTTTTTAGTTTACCAAAATGTAGTCAGTGAAAAGTACCCAACTTTGAGATGCGATATCTCCGGCTGTCATTAATCCACATGGAAAAACCACTCCTCATTATTTGCATTGGCATTATTTTATCAGCGAAACACCCTCTTTCCAACCATATTGGGACCATGTTGGTATTGTGCAGGATGATGTCATGATTGTCATTTTTACATCCTACATCCTGTCTGTAATGTATTTAGTAAAAAAGGCAAAAGTCAAATAAACATGACCGAGTTTGAGGCGTGATAGCGCCGGCTCTGATGAACCCACATGGATGAGTCAACTCATTCTTTCCGGTTGATCTTCGTCTTTCCAACGGTACCAAGCTTTAGTTGTTAGCATGTACGGTTAGCGAGATAATCGCAATACAATCCCGCTTCACAATCTAGAGCATCGGGAGACTGTGTGGGGTGAAAACTCCTCATGGGCCAGATCAAAGGACCCAGCGGGCCGCATTTGGCCCGCGGGCCGTAGTTTGCCCACCCCTGATGTAAGTATATTGGAACAGTAGTCTGAGTTAGAGGTAGATTAATTGGTATGTAAAGTGGCAAGACAATGACCATAGAATTTTAACTTTTGAGTGTAACTCTGCAAATAGATATTGTGCAAATGACAAACAATAAATAAGAAATTGTAAAGATGGACCATAGGGCCATAACTAAGGCACTAGGTCAGAAGTGGGCACAGGTAGTGTGCGTGTGAGGGGGGATCAGCATGTGCAGTGATTAGATAAAAGCTCTGACAATCGTGATTTAAAAAAGGTGATGGAGATGGTGTCCACGAGTTTCAGAGTCTTTTGTAGTTCATTCCAGTCGTATGTTGCTGCAAACTGGAAGGAGTTTTTGCCAAAGGAGGTGTGGGCTTTTGGGGTAACAAGGGAGCTGTACCTGCTTGAGCGCAGGTTAAAGGTGGGTAAGGTAATGGTGAGAAGAAAGTTTAGGTACAGAGGGGTTTTGCATAGAATGGACTTAAATATGAGGTGATTCCAGTGGGTTAGATGACGAGTGTGCAGCGAGTGCCAGCTCGCGAGTGCATATAGGTCTCAGTGGTGGGTGTTAAATGGGGCATCGGTGGCAAACCGGACGGCACTGTGATAGACTATGTTTAATTTTGTCAGGAAGGAAATAGAGGCAGTTCTGTAGATTACATCACCGAAGTCTATGATCGATAGGATGGAATAGGAATATGCAGAATAGGAAGCCAATCCTTGATTTCATTTTTGATTGGAGATGGTTAATGTGGGTCTGAAATAAAGGTGAACAGTCTACCCAGACACCTAGGTATTTGTACGGGTCCACGTATTCTAGTTTAGACCCGTCCTCAGACTCCAGAAAGGTGATGCTAGTCAGGCTGGTAAGTACGGGTAGTGTATGGTTGAAAAGCATGCATTTGGTTTTCCTAGAGTTTAGGAGCAGTTAAAGGCCACAGAAGGAGTGTTAAATGACACTGTATAGGTTTCAAGTGTAACCCGTCTTACTGTTATGATAAGTGCCATAGTGCCAAGTTTAATGTCTCATCTAAAAGATTGCATCCAACGCAGAGAACTGTCCAAGTAACTGCACTGGGGAATCTTTCTTAAGATCCTAAATGCTGCATTCTGATTCTCTAACAGCACATCTAGGTACAGATCAAGACTGAGCCTGCTTAGCTTCAGAAGTGAGCAGTGGTCATCTGCAGGGTGCCTTGACTCTGACAAAGCACAGTCCCAGACACTAAAGCTTTCAGCCTCGTAGGGATGCAACTCTGTTCTCTTCAACAAAAGGCAATAAACATGTTGAATTATTAAATGACCAAACATGTTTCCCCCCTCCTCAATGAGAAAGATCAGGCTCTGTTTGCACAATAGTTTTAGTATTACAAGCCAAGGGAAGCCATTTTTTTAAAAAGTGGTATTTCATGCTAGAGGGACAATTGAGTGATATTTAGCTAGTCCCAGGCATTTCTAGGTCATTCATATGTTTCATACACATTTAGGCATAAGGAACGATGTACTTGATTTTTTGTGGGGAAAATCACTCAATGCTACATCATTTAATGTCCAAACTGCAGAAGGGAGATCTAGAAATTAATGTAGTCCTGTTTTGCTTCTCCTCTGTTGCAAACCAATCACTCAAGTCCTTATGGTTTTTCTTAGTAGTTCTTGACTGTGATTTTCAGTGATCACATCTTTCAGTGATGTACCTATCAGGATTGGCATTGATACAGTAAATGTGCAATGTGTCACAATTGTTCTTTTGAAGACTACATTTCCATTCAGGCAGAGCTTCCTGGGCTGAGCCCATCCCCAGTGACGCATTTTACAATTCTCTCCAATTCGTTGCAATTTTTACAAAAGGTATTTTTCCAAGGGCTTTCTTTGTGTTGGTTGGAACAAAACAGGCTAACTTAGCAACACACTGGTTTCTCATTAAGTGATTATTCTTTCAGTTTGTGACACATTTGAACTGGAAAAGATTTTATGATTAATTAAAAAAAATACATTTTAGAAACACCTCGCAGGCCGGATCTTTGCCCCCCCCCGATATATTGTGTAATCGTGTTCATACTATAATGAATTAGCGACAGATTGTACAGTAGCAAGCTAGTTTGTATTACTGGCTACATACCTAAACAACTACAGTACATCGCAACTAGGGCTGCCAGCCGTCCTGTATTTTGGGCTAAATTGGTTTGTCCCATGTCTTCATCCAATCAAAGTAGACCTATAGCACAACACCAAGGCAAAACTACTGCAGCCACGCGAAGAACAACACAGAGTTGCATCATTGCAGTTTGGTTTGGCAGAAATACATACATTTTCCATAGAACACTGCATTTGGCTTGCATCACTTGTGTTGCAGAAGCTGTTGCAGTGCATTTGGGCCGCAGATGGTTCAGTGGTAAGGGAGTCAGACTTGTAGTCAGAAGGTTTTCAGAAGGTTATGTCGCACTTCAGAGTTATGCTGGATTCACGCCAGGCACAGCAAAAAAATCACTGTACGGCATCGTAATGCAGACACTTTTGTGTCACCACAATCAACATCGTAATTAATATTCTGCATCTTCAAGACGGTGGACAAAGTTGCATACCACTGTCCTCCTACAGCAGGGCGACTAGCAGGAGCTTTTCCACTATAGTATTCATTAACAATACAAAAACTATCTACTGAGCTATCAAAGCATTTGTTGCAATCCCATAAACCCATAGGTGAAAGCAATCCTTCCTCAGTGGTACATCAACTTCTGGTGCCCTACGGAAGAGCACCGCACAAGTTGGATAGTTTCTCTCTTGCGACACACCCGCTGCACCGCATCCACATTTTGCTGGATCCGGTAGATTTGCCGCAGCGGTGCACATTGCTTCCTAATATAATGAATGGACTTCCGCCGGAACGCAACCAGTTTCCCATGCCTGGTGTGAATCCAGCATCAGACTAGACTTTTCACCTGAGCGCTATACTAGATAGCTAACTACTGCTGTGGCTGGTAAGTTATTTTGTGTAGTAGATGACAAAATTAGACAGGAGAAAGTTAAAAAGTGCACAAAGGAATTTGTGTTTACTACGATAGGGGGGTGACACACACTAACTTGCAAACGAGTTGTATGTAGGTGCTTAATCAAACATCAGTTCCCTTCCACTGTGAAGGAAAAAGAAGCTGCAGTATATTATTATCTCCTACGGAGCCTATGTTTTCTTAGCGAAATACTCATAAAAAATGTTTCCGCACTGTTCACGGGTGATTACGTTCACCTGCTATACTTCCACTATTGAATTTACAGGCGCCAAATCTGAACACAAAGATTCGGTGGAGAGTAATGTGGCAGGGGTGCAGATGGCTCAGTGGGTAGGGAGTCAGACTTGTAGTCAGAAGGTTGCCAGTTCGATTCCCGACTGAGCCAAATGTCGTTGTGTCCTTGGGCAAGACACTTTACCCTAATTGCTCCCAGGTCGTTGCTGTAAATAAGAAATTATTCTTAGTCAACTCACCTGGTTAAATAAAGGTTAAATTAAATTAAAGGGTGGATTTATCTAGTCCAAAATCCGGGCAGCGCTAAATTATTACATACACCCCTAGTAAAACCGTCTTTGAGGATTTTCTACAGTAATAGGATCCTATAGGACTCGGTTTTAGGACGCTATTAAAGTAATCTGTTTGAGATTTTCTTATACGATACGATTTGCACAGGGACCAATTCTACAAATTCTCGGGGAATTCTTTTACAGAATTTTGATATGGTTAATGTGGTTGCAAATGATGATTAGAAAATCCAAAATTACTGAGTAGGGCAACTACTCCTCTCCTCGTCCTGTCCCGTATTTGGTAGTGAGAAAGTTTGCAACCCTAATCGCAACTGGATAAATTCTTCTCACTACCTTCATTACAGTGGTCACTAGTTTGAGATGGCTTGTGTTGTTCTTGTTTTAAAATGCAGTTTCTACTTCCGAATAGTACATCAGATCAGGGTATGTTATTCCGCAATCATGCAGTTACTAAAGCTGGGCACTTTACTGCCCCAGCGTCATGATGAATGTTTGCGTTTAAAAAAGAATGCTCATGTTCGTAGCTAATCGCTAGTATCGGCCCCGTTTCAAGGCTCTTATCATAAATGGTGGAAGTTTGGTGTGGGAGAGGGCACTAAGTTTGAATCCAGAACCTTGTGCTATTTCCAGAAAAGACCAAAACAGAGAACCTTTTCTACTGCACAATTCAAATTCACTAGTTTTCAAATGTTTTCCCACAATATTATATTATATTACACAAATTGCCATTAGTAGTTAGTACAGTATTTTAAGTATTAGGTGATGAGGAAATTTCCTTTTAAGTCAAATCTCCTGCTTTCTTGTAGCTGACACTGTTCCTTCCAAGGCATTATGGGAGACGTTGGGCCTCTTTCCCATGGCCTTTGCTGGATTCTACTAATGACATGGCTAAAAGACCAAACAGCCCACAACCAATAACCCTTCTCCTTCTCAGTGCCCTTAACAAGTCTGTTTGATTGAAAGCAAAACAGAGACACTAAGCCTCTAAGCTCTAAAACAAATGACATGATCCTCTGGTAGTTCTTTGTACAAGCATCCCTGCAGGCCTGAACAGGATGGCATGAGAGACAGAGCCAAACAGACACTAATCTAGTCAGCTTTTACATGTTTATCCCTTATTGTGAAGATGAGTGAGAACGTTATATGATCTCAAGATGACGGACAGCATTCTCCACACAACTCAGCTCTCTACATCTCGCTGTAATCCCGTCTCATTCTCAACCCCATTCTCGCTCACTTTCTTTCTCGCTGTTTCTCCCTCACGTTTCTTAAAGAACATTTTTATGATGATGTAGCTGCTAGATGGCTTTCAACAAAAGAGAACGATCTCAATCCTGCAATATTCATAATCCACCCATTAGTCTGATGAAACATAAGCCAAACTAGTTGGGAGAATACACAATAGCATTAGCTATGGCATTAGCTATGGTGATATACTGTAGCTTGAAGGTATGCACCATTCCATTACCCTGTCTAAATGAATGAACAAGGGATACATGAGAGCGCATTCTCAGAAAGAGCGGTGCAGTGTAGTGGAATCACATGGGCTGCTCCGGCCGTGGAGGGCAGGGCCAAGGAGAGGCATGTCATCCATAAATTATTTACACCTGGGCCTATT
Organism: Umbra pygmaea; assembly: GCA_016801145.1. NCBI lineage: Eukaryota > Metazoa > Chordata > Actinopteri > Esociformes > Umbridae > Umbra > Umbra pygmaea. The sequence goes on from JACXGM010036160.1 coordinate 6,955, forward strand.
TGTGCACTGTGTCATGTGTTTATGACATCACCAATGCAGCAGATGCCTGTGACACAGTGGCTGCCCGAGGCACCTGGGAAAAAAAACTAAGAACTCTGACAAACACGCCGCCTGCCGCCTGAACTCAAACACTGCCTGTTGGCAAACTGGAGAGGTCGGCAGCAGCCAAGAAGCAATAAAAACATCAAAATTGGCGCTCCTCAGCCACAGACAAGCGGTTTCACTGGGGTGGCGACGTGCAGCACTTTCAGGAATTCGACTGGAGATCAATTTCAAGTATATAGTCATGTGGATAGAAATGCAGATGTACAGTTGTGCTCATAAGTTTGCATACCCTGGCAGAAATTGTGAAGTTCTGGCATTTAATTTGACAATATGACTGTTCATTCGAAAAAATCTGACTGTTACATAAGGATAGTGAAAAGAAGTCCTTTTTGTGGATTTTGAAAAAAAATCAAACCCAGAGTTTAAGGCAAAAATAATTCTGCACTCAGGCAAGAATTTAGCCACTTGTGACAGCACCAGATTCAGTCTGCACAAACATTGCACTGGGGGCTATTGTTTTCACTTTGGCCTGCAGACCATTGAAAGCTGATGCCATGACAGCAGCCCCATCATAGGTCTGTGCCACAAGCATATTCTTAAAATTTTAGCCCTGCATGTTCTCATTTAATACATCAAAATCAGACTGAGCATCTCGCCCCAGGAAACCTTGCACTATCCACATAGCAAACAATGACAGAAAGTTGGGCACGGCAGGATATATCAGTTGTTTCATCCATCGGCTGTCCACAAAAGACTTTGAATAGTATGGAACATACTAGAAAACACAGTGGAGGACTCGAATTGTGTGGACAGGACGGAGTCATATTTAGCTAATGTTTCTGTAAACTCCCTGTAATTCCCCTTGTTGGATGATTCACTACTCTCATAGTGAATGCACTCACTTCATGCACTCTTTTCATGTCTTTTATTTGTCCTGTCAAAGTTAGACAGATCTCCAAACCAAACCTTTGACCAAACAGCATATCCGTGAGATTCATCAAGAGGCATAGCCAGCAGTACATTTTCTTTGTCACAGCACTTCCATTCAGCCAGTTAACTTTGTCATACCAGGAGAGCTGAAAAGACCAGTTAATTTGCCATATCTTTTGCACTAAATCAATCTTAGGTGTTGATCTGCCCTGCTGATTAATTCTAAGTTTCTGCTCATAAGGAAGAATTTCAAATGGCTTTTCCAAAATCAGGTCGGCAATATTAGCATTGTCTGCCATTGCGTGCATTTTGCTAGCTGGCTCACCCCTACGACACTAGGCTAGCCTAATGTATGAATGAATGAACAAACAATCTAACAAAACAATATTAAACTTGAAGGAAGAAATGTGGGAATTAAGTTAAACTGAAACAATGAATGTGGTGTATAAGCAAATACCACAAAATAGGTTGCAGCAGTTTGTCTTTTGACTACACTTGCAAAATCCGCACTGGGACTGAGCTTGAATAGCTTCGGCTACTTTTTATAGTACATCGACAACATCTGGGCATGCTCCTGATGAGATGGTGGATGGTGTCCTGGGTGATCTCCTCTCAGACCTGGATCAGGGCAACAGTGAGCTCCTAGACATTTGTTGTAATACTTGGCGGCATCGGAAGCACCGATACATAACGTTCCAGATGTTCTCAATTGGATTCATGTCTGTGGAACGTGAGTGCCAGTCAATAGCATCAATGCCATCAACATCCAAGAGCTGCCTACACACCCAGCCAACATGAGGCCGGGCACTGTCCTGGATCAGGAGGATCCCAGGGCCCACTGCACTAGTGTAAGTTCTGACAATAATTCATTTTGGTACCTAATAGCAGTCAGGGTACCGTTGGTAAGCATTTGTGGGTCTCTGCGACCCTCCAAGCATATGCCTCCCCAGACCATCACTGACCCAATGCAAAACCGGTCATGCTGGAGGATGTTGCAGGCAGCATAATGTTCACTACGGCGTCTCCAGCCTCTTTCAGGTCTGTCACATGTGCTCATCTGTGCAGAGAACAAGGCACCAATGACAGACCTGCCAATTCTGGTATTTACTGGTGCCAATCGAGCTGCACGGTGCTAGGCTGTGAGGACAGCTCCCACTAGACGACGCCATGCCCACATGCCAGCATCATAGCCCGCTGGAGGTCATTTTGTAGGGCTCTAGCTGTGCTCTTCTCATTTCTACTCACACGAAGGAGCAGATACCTGTCCTTCTACGGCCCTGTCCAGGTCTTTTGGCATAACGGCCCATCTCCTGGTATCTCCACCATGCTCGAGACTGTACTGGGATACACAGCAAACCGTCTTGCAACGGCATGTATGGACGTGCCATCCTGGAGGAGTTGGACTACCTGTGCAACCGGAATAGGCTGCAGGTACTGCCTCATGCTACCAGTAGTGAAAAAGACATTAGCAAAATGCAAAACTGAAGAAGAATCAGTCAGGAAGGATAAGGAGAGAGCAATTGTCTGTGGCCACCACCTGCAAAAACATTCCCTTTTTGGGATTTGTCTTGCTGTTGCCTCTCCATTGCACCTGTTGTCACTTTAATTTGCAGCCAAGCAGGTGAGATTGATTCACAGCTTATGCTTCCTAATTGAACAGATTGAAATCCCTGAATTTTAATTGACTTGGTGTTATACTGTGATGATTGGGTCTTCCCTTGATTTTTTTAGCAGTGTAAAAACAGTGACACACAGGAAATATGGGGAAGGGTGTAGTTGAAGATTGATAATTTAAGTTAACAAATAGATTGGCTCCACCAATTTCTGCAATAGCCTTATAGGCTACTGATTAATTTGTAAACAGTAAGAAATTTCCCCGAAACAAATAAATATGTTTTGATTTTAAAGTTTTCTAGATCTTTGAGAAAAAAATACAAAAATACTCAAGGGTTCTACCTCAAAACTCCATGATAGTATAATTGACTCTAGGCATTTGAGGTTTAGAATTACAGATCAACACACTTACTGACCCACTTTGCTGTTTACTCTGGACCACTCACCATATATGTACAGTAGTAGCTGAATCCACCTTTAACACCAACAAAAACGTCTGTGTTGAATAATGTCCCAACTCGCAGCAAGTAAATCAAATGAATCAATCCAGTTACAGTGAACAATCTTTCTCCGAGGGCCTTTCTGAATCTTTTCATCCCCCACCTTCACCCTCCCCACTCAATTCCCGCATTGAGTGACAGAAAGTGTGAGTGTGTGTGTGACAAACAGTGACCCGTCAAATGTGATAGTTTGTGTTGGGGGTACACATGGCACCCCTGCCCCCCAGCCTGAGTCTTGAATCCAGTGTGACTGTAATGAATCATTGATGGAACTGACCCAGAAACACGACTGTGCGTGTCTGTCGCTGAGTGTGTGCTGGGCAGTGTCTCGCAGCGCATAAAGACTGGGTCAATTCCATCCAGTTCATCTTATCCTCATTACTAATGGGAAACCAAGCAGGCTGGTCCCAGATCAGTTTTCTGTTATTATTTAACATCTTAAATGATGAGTGAATGAATGAATGAATGTAGGCTCATGTAGAGATTGCAAGTACATTTTGGTATTGTAGCTCAAGCCTCAAAGAGGTTCCTCAAAGTATGCTATTTTAGCCTCACAGGATTTCTCTATCATGCTATGTAGCTATGCTTGCCTCAAATCAAGATTGTATTCTCATGTGGATGGTATTTCTGGTATTAATACATGGATCATTCTACAAAACTCAACATTTTTGTAATCTAGCAGGTTAACTGGTTTCCAGAAGGACAGATTGATAATGTTTCAGATTGATTGTGTGCATTTGTGAGTCTTCTGTGCTTTTTAAATTTTGTGTGTGCATTTGTGAATTTTGTGCGCATTTGTGTATCCTGTGTGTGTATTTATGAATCATGTGTGTGCATGTATGAATCATGTGTGTGCATGTATGAATCCTGTGTGTGCATATGTGAATGTAGTGTGTGCATTTATCTTTATTGAGACTCTTTTAGCTCCATAGTAGCAAGACCTGCCCATTTTAAGACAAACATTTTAATGCAAAAGTACAAACTTGCATTGTCTCCAAATGCATAGACTCTGGAGCAGCCTTTCATGTATTACTCCAACAACACTGCACTACAAAAGATGCTATTGAGGGCTTCCAATCTAGCCTGGGAACCAATGTGTTTGTGCAAACTATAAAGAATGTTACCCAGGCTATTTCCACTCCATTTTGTTGGGAGATTAATGTGTTTCTCAAGAAGAGGAGAACCGACTGCATCCCGCACACACACATGCAGTCACACACACACATGCAGGCACACACACACACACACACACACACACACACACACACACACACACACACACACACACACACACACACACACACACACACACACACACACACACACACACACCCACACACACACACACACACACACACACACACACACACACACACACACACACACACACACACACACACACACACACACACACACACACACACACACAC
>JACXGM010036161.1:0-11475 GCA_016801145.1 Umbra pygmaea
GGTGGCCTGGAGGCTTGAGCAGAAACAGCGGCCTCTGGTGGCCTGGAGGCTTGAGCAGAAACAGCGGCCTCTGGTGGCCTGGGCGCGGCGGAGACCCCTGGTGGACTGGGCGCGGTGGAGACCCCTGGTGGTCTGGGCGCGGCGGAGACCCCTGGTGGTCTGGGCGCGGCGGAGACCCCTGGTGGTCTGGGCGCGGCGGAGACCTCTGGTGGTATGGGTGCGGCGGAGACCTCTGGTGGTCTGGGCGCGGCGGAGACCTCTGGTGGTCTGGGCGTGGCGGAGACCTCAGGTGGTCTGGGTGTGGCGGAGACCTCTGGTGGTCTGGGCGTGGCGGGGACCTCTGGTGGTCTGGGCGTGGTGGAGACCTCTGGTGGTGGGCTGGCTTCTGAAGGAGACTGTGGGGGGGCCATCTTGGGGAGAGGCCCGAACATACTCTCCAGCAGGCGGGTGAACCCCCGATGATCCTCCAACAGAGGGTGGTCTGCCTCCCACAGGGCCAAGGCGAAGGACAGCGCCGGACCCTCCAACCGGGAAATAGAGAGGGCTACCATGTCCCTCTCAGATTGCAGGCCAACCTTCTGCCCTCCTCCTAGCCCCCTAACCCACCCCATCCTGGGAACTGGGTCCCTAACGTGGGACAGGAGGGAAGCCCTAGGGGGCATGGTAAGAGGCCTACGGAAGCTAGCCTGTAGACTAGGGGTGATGCTAGCCTTCATGGTAGGGGAGCTAGCCTTCATGGTAGGGGAGCTAGCCTTCATGGTGGGGGAGCTAGCCTTCATGGTAGGGGAGCTAGCCTTCATGGTAGGGGAGCTAGCCTTCATGGGAGGGGAGCTAGCCTTTATGGTAGGGGAGCTAGCCTTCATGGTAGGGGAGCTAGCCTTCATGGTAGGGGAGCTAACAGAGCTAGCAGGCATGCTATGGGGACTAGCCAATGAACAGGAGAGGGTATAAGGGCTACGTGTCCTAGCCGGGGTGCTACCCAAACAACCCTCACCTTTAGGGCTGGCCTTAGCTCCCGAGACGCTATCCTGGGCACTAGAGCAACTAGCCTGTCGGCTGACTGGGGATGCCTGGTACATTGGAGAGCTAGGGGGGCTGGAGAGCGCAACTGGGGCCCGGGATACACCATTAGAAAGGTTTAGAGGCCTACCGAGTGGGATAGCTTCCTGGATCCTGTCCATGAGCCCGTTCCAGTCTTCATGCACCTCCTCCGTCCCGTTGCCTTCATCATCCCAGGGCGAAAACTCCCCGACGTCCTCCAACAAACACTCCTCTGTGCCGTGTCTGCCCTCCTCCAGCCAGCGACTACCAAAACAGGCTACTCCCTCGGCGTCGTAGTCTGCGTCCTCCAGGGAGTAGCCCATAGCCCGGGCCTGCTGCCATATCAGACGGTTGATCCGGTCCAGCTTGCCTCGGAAACCTAGTCCCCCTAGAGGGAGAGGACTCTCCGTCTTCTGACGGCGTGTAACGCCGTTTCTCCTTCGCTGTCTCATAATCGGTTGGTCAATTTGTCACGGTGTCCGTCGGAGAGATAGAGACAGGAGCGAAGGTACAATAATCCAAATAGAACTTGAGACATGTAACAGGATGCATTGACCAACAGGGGAATAACAGAAACATGAGGGCCAAAATACTAAAGCTAATAAGATACAATAGGTTACACCCGTGCCAATCAACATGTCCACACCGTCCCACACTGATGACATCAGACCACCCGAACACCTGTAAGACACGGAAGGAACACCAGGGGGAACCACAGACCATGAGACATGAGGGAGCAACTCAAATTAACCATAAATAAACCACTGTATAATTGTATACTGAAAACACACTTAGAACGCAAGACAATAATCAGAAGAGACATCACTGAACATACAAGGGAACATAGACAGCCTAACTCAGGGCTGGATGTTACACATACCCTGGATACCTGGGCGCTACTACCATACCAGACTCACTGGTACCAACTTTTTAATAGATTTTTCAATTTAATAGAAGCTGCGCCCAATTAGGTAGTTCACTGTCAATGTATTCAGTAATGTTGTCAGAGAGATGAAAACTTTGAGTGCTTAGATATTGATGAAAAACAGGATGTTATGAATATTAATATGAGATTTATATGCTGTTTGTTCAAATTGTAAAAGGTTTGGTGCCAAGAGCCATACTGTAGCTCCATCTATTCGAACACAGAACCATTAACATACAGGCTTTCGCTTGATTGCTCATTACTTATGGAAAACAAAACTTAGAAATGTCTGTCCATTTGTGAAATTGACAAGGATAATGATATACTTATACTTTTCTTTCCAAATTTTCTACTTGTAATCATTTCATTTAACTTTGTAACTGTAGTGTGGACACTAAGTGATAAACTTCCATGCCAATGTAAAGTCCTACAGTAGGCTGGCTGTGTGTTTGTGTGTGTGTATGTTTTTGTGTGTGTTTGTGTACTTCCCCAGATAGAAAGGAAACATGAGATAATTATTCAGAGGAATACTTGCACCTCCATTGATGTAATTTTATCTTTTGGTTGGGGAAAACATGGGAATGGTTATTCAATTAAAATTTATTTGAAATGAGTCGGTAACTGGTGGTGTCTACTCAAGCTTTAGACTTAATTATTTCTCAGTTAGTATGATATGTTTTTTAAAAGGTGTTGAAAAGCTAAATGATTTGACATTTTCCTGGTGGAAATGTCGGAAAAAAATGCGAAAATAATATGTTTTGGAATATTGAATTGTATGACTTCGACAATCAACTAGTGTGGACTTCACTGGAAAAAGGGAAATAAACTAAGCTATGTACACAAACTTATTTGTTCAAACTCGCTGTGTTTATTATAAGGAATCAGTACAAATGGATATGGACTAGTAATGACATTTTGAACATGTTTAGTGGCTCAAAGCACGCTTTTTAACTTGCCCCGTAAATGCGTAATGGTTGTCTATTGGCAGCAAAAGGTAAACACGGTTTTGGCAATACAGATTGTTTGAGTTATTAACGCTACGGACAGCACTTCAGATATGCAAACAACAGAGCTACGTTTTGAAATCGCCCGGAATTCTCGTTTAATAACACATTGCTACCGAGTCAACTGTTCTCTGGGATATGTTTTCATGCTAATCGAATGTGCCCAGTTTTAGTGCGAACTGATAATTACCTTATAACGCTAGTTGTGAGGGCATGGATGAACTAAAAATAAATCGCCATTATATACCCCTAACAAGGCTCAAAATAGCACCACACTTCCATAGTAGCATAGTGAGGGTCTCTACATGCAAACCGAAGTATTGAGAACTTTGTAAGTGTACAGACAGTTTATTAGATATATAGTTTAAATGACAGTACTGTTCGTGTATACAGCCAGGCGCCATCTTCGGAAAACAGACTTGACCAGTCAAACCACAAACGCTGTGAATTTATTGATATCCAATTCATAATTATTGCTTTGTTTCATTGCAGCAACAGCCGGTGGACAGCTGATTTGGAGATATGTCTTTAGAAGCACATCTATTGTAGTTCACACTGCTCACCAGGAAGTGAAAGTATATATCTTTTGAAATTGTGTGTACTTATTATTATTTTTCTGTTTCCACCTGTAAACCTGCACCTGCTGTCCACTCATATTGTGATAATTGTATTATTTGCGGCCTTGTTTTTAGTGTTTCTTTTCCATCACTGGCTTGAGGAGATTATTTTTGCTACCATCCTTTTGATGTGTATACATGGTTGGGAAAATGACCATTCTACAAATCCTTACCTATGGCAGTGCAGTCTTCTGAAAAAGACAAAAGTCATTACAACCACTGTCATACCCTGACTTTTCAGGTTACCGGTACAGTAAATAATTTAGGGAATACTATCTTTTCCATAGATTTTAGCTTTTTATTATTTCCCCCATTTTCTCCCCATCCAATTGACCTTATCCGATCTTTGGAACAATGAACAATGTTAGACTGAACAATATTAAACTGGATGAGATTAGCCTGACAAATATTAAACTGGATGATGTTAGACTGAACAATTTTAAACTGGACGATGTTAGAGTGAACATTAACAAACTGGATGATGTTAGGCTTAACAATATTTGACAGGATGATGTTAGACTGAACAATATTCAACTGGATGATGTTAGACTGAACAATATTATACTGGATGATATTTGGCTGAACAAAGTTAAACTGGATGATGTTAGGCTGAACAATAATAAACTGGATGATATTAGACTGAACAATATTAAACTGGATGATGTTAGACCGAACAATATTAAATTGGATGATGTTAGGCTGAACAATACTAAACTGGATGATGTTAGACCGAACAATATTAAATTGGATGATGTTAGACCGAACAATATTAAACTGGATGATGTTAGGCTGAACAATATTAAATTGGATGATGTTAGGCTGAACAATATTAAACTGGATGATGTTAGACCGAACAATATTAAATTGGATGATGTTAGACCGAACAATATTAAACTGGATGATGTTAGACTGAACATTAACAAACTGGATGATGTTAGGCTTAACAATATTTGACAGGATGATGTTAGGCTGAAGAATATTAAACTGTTGATGTTAGGCTAAACAATATTAAACTGGATGATATTAGGCTGATCAATATTAAACTGGATGATATTAGGCTGATCAATATTAAACTGGATGATATTAGACTGAACAATATTAAACTGGATGATATTAGACTGAACAATATTAAAGTAGATGATGTTAGACTGAACAATATTAAAGTAGATGATGTTAGACTGAACAATATTAAACTGGATGATGTTAGACTGAACAATACTAAACTGGATGATATTAGGCTGAACAATATTATACTGGATGATGTTAGGCTGAACAATATTATACTGGATGATGTTAGGCTGAACAATATTAAACTGGATGATGTTAGACTGAACAATACTAAACTGGATGATGTTAGACTGAACAATACTAAACTGGATGATGTTCGGTTGAACAATATTAACCTGGATGATGCTAAACTGGATGCTGCCTCCAGAGAAGAGACAACCTGTTTATTATTACTAATTGACAACATGACTCTCCTTCTAATCTGTCACTCAACATATTTAAAATTTGTCTTAACCAACCAAATGCATAAAAAATATATATTGCAAAATTATTACTAATTTAAATTGATTGAATATAGGTTTGGATTTAATACAAAAGCAAGTTTTTGGCTCTGTAGAATTAAAGGCAATTTCAAATTGAGCAGAAAATATGCAGCTTTTATGCGTGAATGAGCTTTTTGCCCTGAAAAATTGCCTTTAATTCAGCCCATAGTGATGGCTGTTTGGGAAGGCATTATTGTCACACACATGCATTAGCAGTCTGATATCTCAGCACTGGAACAAATTACCCCTGCTACGCTGAAAGCCAGGGTGAAAAACTCACACACACCCTGATGTAATCATCCATCCATCTGATCATCTTAGAGTACGTTATTACGTTCTGTGGACAGGAAGGTCTCAGCAGCCTTTTAAACGGTTGGATCCAATGTCCTGGTACTTCTCCCTGGTGCTAAGTGACTGCTCACTACACAAAGAGTCTGCACACATGCACACACATTTGTGTTTCTATTCTTGTGAGGACCTGATACCTAACTGATACCTAAATCCATGTACCATATTCCCTATCCCTAAACCTAACCTTAACCTCAAACACCTTGAATGCCTAAATTTAACCTAGCCCTAACGCCAAACCGTATCTATTAAAACATATGCCTAAAAGTATTCTCCGAAATACAGAAATTAATCTAGCATAATTTGGTCAGTTGCTTTATTTAGCTTCTGTGTCCATATGCTATTCAGGTCGCAATATCCGGTCTGACATGAACAGCGCAAAAATCATATTCAATCCCAAAGCATAATCCCTCATTGATTGTGTTCCATCTCTATGTTAAAGCATCACCTTTACTCAATCATGATTCACTCAAATCACCATTGACAATAACAATAGAAAACAGGAACAATGCATATCATTATTTCACTTATTTGAGCCAATGCTGGCAGAGTCTACAGTACATAATACAGACTCTATATAATACAGATTCAGTCCAGGGGAGACTGATCTTAAAGTAAACCCAATTCTAACTCTATGGCCAATTGTAAACCTAAACCTAACCTCTTAGCCAGAAATTACATTTTCCCTAGTTGTGCCAATAAAAACATGTGGGGATATATTTTTCAGATAGTTTTGTAGGGACATTAGGTCCACACATGTACAGATGACCTAAATGTAAAACAAACATACACAAAAACTCATGCATCACACTCGCATACACAGAGCTGGGCTGTATCTGGAGCTCAGAGTCATATTTAACCAAACAACATTGTCTTTCAGTGAGGAAAGAGCCTGTCAGGTTTGAATAAACCTCTGCTGTGAGTCCTGTTTTCCTGCCGGTTTGAGTTATGAATTTAATCAAAAGTTAGCCTTGCACTATTACCTCTACTGTGAGGTGAGTCAACAGCTTGTGTCTGTGCGTTATTGTGGAGATGAGTAAAGTTCGGCCAGGGCAGGAAGTGCTTCTGAACCTATTGACTTGTCTGTCAGGTTGTGTGCGTAAATGTCAACAATATTTCCTCTCATCCTGAAGTGCAAAATGTTGGCATGTCTCTTTTGGGCCATCCTGTCAACAAAAATAACCTGACAGAACACCCGAGAACATGCTAATATACTGATAATGACAGGCACACATACCGATACACATTCAAAAATACACACTCGGATTCCCACTGACTCAGTTAATGGTAGAGGTCAAGGTTCCCTCCACATGTTTATTTGTTCACAGCTCCATTCCAATTCAAAAAGGTGTTTGTTTGCGAGTGTGACAGAGTGCATGTTCCCGAGCCAAAAGTTCACTTCCCATTTTCCCACTGTCCGTCCACCTAATCTTGAGCATAGGAAGAGGCCCTTTGGCAGCAACAAACATTTTTCACACTTGAAACCCCGCTGTTTCCGGATAGGAAGGACTAACGACGTTCGCCGGGTGTGTGGGTGGAACGCAGTGAGTCATATTCTCACGCTTGTTGCTGTTTCAGTGTCTGTTTTCAGACAAAGAGCCTTTCTGTCCTCTGTGCAAAGCAGTGACACTGGATTGGGCCATTGAGGATAAAGTGGAATTACTATTGTAGCCTATTGTATATACTCATTCACTGAAGTCACAGTACTTTGACTAGTAATCTCATTGTAACACTATATCCAATGCCACTTTTATAATTATAATGCATTTGATTATCCTGTAACTGTACTTATGGTACTATTGCAGATAACTGGCTCAGATTAAAATCATAATGATGAGGCGCAAGACGGTGAGAAGCAGTCAAACGGTCGAACAGGGAATTTGATATAGCTGCTGTGCCCCCATTGTTTTTTCCTGTTGGATTAGATGAGAAGAGTTGTGCGTGACTCTTTCTGTGTATGATGGTGAGTGAACAGGGAAGTCTGTTCTGATGGCTTAACCCCCAGATGACCAGGAGTGTAAGTGACAAACACACCAACACACAGACCTTTACTTGAAACAATAAGCAACAAGAGACCCAACCAACACAGTGACCTAAATACAACACTGAGGCCAACGGAAACAGCTGTGGCGTTTGGCAGATTGGAACAGGCGATCTATTGGTTAGTTAGTAAATGTCATGTGGCCAAGAGTCCGGGACACATTAAACCTAAAACAGAACATACTGACTCGAGTTTGTGAGCTGGAGGACTAACTGCTGTCCTCCAGAAGTGTGGAACCTGCCGGGGGGAGGTCCAGCCAAAAGAAAACGTGTAGGGAAATAGTGAAAATATCAACGTGATCTCTCAGAAATCCGTGATACTACCACGGATACTTAACTTCAAACTCCGTGGCAGTTTCACGGAATGGCTGAATATTCCGTGGAATAATCACGGATCCTTAACTTCTAAATCTGTGGCAGTTTCACAAAATCGCAGCATGACGTAGCAGAGTGTAAATAGCGTAGATTTTGCAGGTTGGTTGGGTTGAGATGGTAAACGGGCGTACAAACATGCGACTCACATACCAAAGGTGGCGAGTTCGAATCCATGTGGACACTTTGCATATATTCTGTTTTCTATACCAACGTGATGCAGACGTGTTGCAAATGTGCTTTTTTATCATTATTTTATTCAGTATACCCATGGTTACAAACAATAAATTACGACATAATCCAAGTTACATCGAGTTAACAGCAAGGTTTCTGAGTGGTTAAGGTTAGGTTAGGGGTTTGGGAAAGGCTTACATTAAGTTAACAGCAAGGACTCACTGTGCGCCAATCGCGGACTTTTCCGTGAAACTGCCACGGATTTTGATCCGTGTTCATTTGACAGAATTTTTTGCCATTCCGTGGAACTGTCACGGATTCTGATGTTCATACTCCGTGGCAGTTCCACAGATTTCTATGAGATCAGGCTGGAAAATATGTACATACAGTGTTTAATTTATTTATATGTATGAACCCCAAGCTTTGTCACACTAGTTCTCAAGACATGGGGGCATGCTAATATGGATTTTATAGTGATGTTCATCATGGTTTACATGTATTTTACAAAACAATTAAACATTATGCGTGAAAATAATTGTTTCAAAATTTTGTGTTTGACGTATTCATCTTTTAGCCAGTAGTTTTCTGAATCCAAAACTATAAGGCACTTCAATATAGGACACAGTATGACCCTTTAATAGGCCAAAATATCAATATAGTGTCAGGTGAACTTCAACCCTCTTAGACCCTGAAGGGTTCATTATACTTGAAATTTGACTCAAATTACTTTCAATATGCGTTGTTGTCTTGGTAGCAAGTAGGCTAAATGATATGAAACAAACAGTAGTGATTAGATTCTGAGAATTCAAACAAGGGAATGGTGTTAGAAAACTAAACATTTATTTTCTGTAGACGACTACACACGTAATTGTGTGTGGGGGGGTAATTTAACGAAATAACACTTCCTATTTTTTCATGTATAGATATAGTATGCGGCCCTTCACCTAGTTTTAAAAACTCCATGTGACCCTCAAGCAAAAAAGTTTGCCCACCCCTGACCCAGTGTCTGTGACTTCAGGATAATTGTCCATCAGTGGAGACTGGTGGCTCAAAACATTTAGGAGGATGGGACACTCGCGGAATAATTGTGTTAACTGAAAGAGTTATTGACTAGAGTGAAATACTATATAGAATAGGACAAGGCTTTTTATTTATTTTGGGAGTCGCAGAATGTCGTGTTGTAAAAAACTCCACTTTGTCATACGGAGCAGGACAGGATATTCCCTAGAAACACACACCTAAGGGTGTGCAACAAGACTAAACAGTCACAGAATGTTATGCTGTCATGCAGACAAATTAGAAGATTACCTACAATGTTAAGAGGGGAAGAATCACATCAGGGTCATTATTTATGGATGCTGTTGGAGTCTTGATATTTCTTCCACTCATGGGTGAGGTAAGCAGGGTGGATGACCAGGGGGTTCCGATGAGGAGGCCATGGGTGAGGTAAGGAGGTTGGATGACCAGGGGGTTCTGATGAGGAGGCCATGGGTGAGGTAAGGAGGGTGGATGACCAGGGGGTTCCGATGAGGAGGCCATGGGTGAGGTAAGCAGGGTGGATGACCAGGGGGTTCCGATGAGGAGGCCATGGGTGAGGTAAGGAGATTAGATGACCAGGGGGTTCCGATGAGGAGGCCATGGGTGAGGTAAGGAGGTAAAACTTTGCAGTGGATTTGCGTCAGAAATGGTGTACATACATAGGACGTGCGTACGCAAAGAAATATTCAGATTTATAAAACTGTGCGCACGCACATCCTACGCCGTTTTCCCTATAATCACAATCAACACTAATACGTGGCGCAGCTTTTGCGGCTACATGTCACTCCCATAGTTGGCCATAAATAGTCAGTGAAACTAATATTCATTGATTGAGAAATCATGGCAAACACGGAGGTAAAACTAAAAAAGCATCTTCACTCAATGTGAGGTAGAAAATATTGTTGGCGAGGTGGAAAAGAGGAGGAAAATGTTGTTTGAAGGGCACAGTGTGGCTATTTCTAATGCCGAAAAGGCGTCGGAGTGGCAAAAGTTTGCAGACGCTGTGAATGCCGCAGCCTCAGAAAGTCTGACTGTGGCTGAAATGAAAAAAGTGGTCAGATATCAAAGTCGATGCCAAAAAGCATCTATTGTTTCATTGCGAAAGTGTGTCTGCCACGGGTGGGGGAAAATTGCTTACATTAGAGCAACATGTCTGCATCACAAATTATTTGGACATTGGTGGAATGAAAATGTATTCGATTAATGAAAGCATTTTCATTCTGATTTGGTGCCCTTATGGCAACATGAGTGCAGTCAATAGCACCAATTACGTTTGGGAAACTGGACATAGCTGCAAATTGGGCTTTTTTGTTTGCCTATTCTTCCTACTAACACGTCTGACATAACCACGCTAATATATCCCTGACCTATCAGCTAATTCCCTCTGGAAAGTGCCAGTCACCAGAAATCCTAGTGTTGCAAGGACTTGAAGTGGGACTGGCATGGCATGTTTTCTCTGAGTGCTCCTCTGTAACACTGGTCCCAAATTGCACCTATCACAAAATGGTTAAGACATACGATGGAACACATTTAAAAATAAAACGAATATATACATGAACACCATGATTCCGTAGCTGATGACATTTATACTATGAAAACAACTTTCCCCAGTGACAATGAAGACATCTATCTATCTATCTATCTATCTATCTATCTATCTATCTATCTATCTATCTATCTATCTATCTATCTATCTATCTATCTATCTATCTATCTATCTATCTTTCTTTCTTTCTTTCTTCCTTCCTATCTACAGTGCCTTGAGAAAGTATTTGGCCCCCTTGAACATCGACCTTTTGCCACATTTCAGGCTTCAAACATAAAGATATAAAACTGTAATTTTTTGTGAAGAAGCAACAACAAGTGGGACACAATCATGAAGTGGAACGAAATTTATTGGATATTTCAAACTTTTTTAACAAATAAAAAACTGACAAATTGGGCGAGCAAAATTGTTTAGCCCCCTTAAGTTAATACTTTGTAGCGACACCTTTGGCTAAAAGTTCAAGGGGGCCGAATACTATCGCAAGCCACTGTAAATGAGACACCAGGGCATTTAGTTCAGGAGGCAATGGGTGAGGCATAGATGACCAGGGTGTAGAGGACAAACAGGGAGAAATTACTGTTGAACACAACATTTACACATTTATTATTAAAGTGCTCATATTGGCCCTCATTTATCAAACGTGCGTAGAAACCAGTGTAGATCTGAGCGCAGAAATCATCTTACGACGAGACTCACGTGTGATTTACAAAAAATTCGTATCACTCCAATTCCAGCGTACGAATGAACGGGTGTTGATAAATCAGACGGTTTAAATTCCATCGTAATTTAAATATCACGCCCATATTTATGCAAGGTTTAG
>JACXGM010036162.1:0-11473 GCA_016801145.1 Umbra pygmaea
GCTCCTTGGTCATTGATTCTATCATTCTAAAACTTTCAACATATGTTGTCAACCACTGGGGGATATAATTAGATGTGTTTCCAGGACCCTATCTCAATATATGGTTTTGTACTTGTCTTTCAAACAGGATGTAGAAAAATATAAACAAAAAATGATTATGCATTTTCTTTATTTCATCTTGTGACAAATTCACTGTGTACATTTATTCTAAATAAATTATAGATTTCCAAGAAATTCAAAGTCTTTCCTTTTCAAAAATATCAACCGTATGTTTCTGCTTGCTTCATGTCCAGTGTAACAAGAAGTTAACTTTGGGTATGTTTTTTTGTCAGAATTTCACAATCAGACCCCGATCCTTAAGAGGTTAATGCACTGACATCAGATGATTTCTTTACAGTAGTGAGATTCAGAAGCTTTGACATGTGAGCATTTACAATGAGATCTTTCCTTCCAAATCTGCTTTGGAGAATATCAACTGCAGCATCATAGTTACTGTCTGTCAGTGTGAGTCCTGCTACTGCCTTTGCAGCCGTTCCAGTAAGGTAAGTTTTCAGGTAGGAATTGTACTATCCCTGGCCTCCAAAGCAAAGTACAGATGTCACCACTGGCCCTTAATAGCCTGTGACCTTTCTTTTTTGCAAAGTGCATTGTTGCTATGAATAGCAGTCTCATACTGGCTCCAAAATTCCTGCCATACACTAACATCTCTGCTGAACTTATCAATTTGTAGCTTAGGCAGTCTCACTGTTGGTTTGTTTGCGCTACCATCACTTGACTGAGCAGGCCGTGCGTTACTCACAGTTTCATAATCTCGGATCACTCGGTGAGCCCGCGCTTTCATCTCGATGGTCTCTGTATTCCTCTGCGAGTTCAACTGAGTTCAAACTGTGTTCCTCCACTATGCTGTCCAGCTCCCGCAAACTGTCCTCCTTTGCTGACAACACGGCTAACATGTCCCGCACACAGTCGATATCCTTGTCTCCCTTTAATAGATCAACGTCGATCTGGTTTAGCAGTCTCGTTGTGGAACCCCGTATCAACCTACGCTTTCTTTTGGACCTTTCAAGTTGTTCCACAGCGGCCGGTCGCTCTCTGATATCTTCGTCACTCATAGTCTTCTGTTTCCCGGATTTCGGCACCAAAAATGTTGTACATTTATCATCTTATCGACTAGGAATGACGAAGGAGACGTTGCTTCGTTTTAGACGTTTAATGAAAGAAACCAAGTAAATACAGCATGCTTGTTCAGCTAATCATTTACGAGATGCCGTTGCCAAATCACTACAACATTAAAAAAAACGTCCACGTGAATCACGTGCCTTTCACCATTGCTTAATGCCTCTTGGGAAATAAAGTCAATTCACAAATCATAATTACACATGAATGTTTTTAACCACATATATCTGAAACATGAACTGTTAATCTTAGTGTTGTGTTTTAAATGTTAACTTATTCATTTTAACTTAGTAATCTTAACTTTCATAACTATTCTTTTAAATAGTCTTCTAACAAATAAATTCTCAACAGTGCTCAATCCGAGGGGTGGGATAAACGGTTGTCTTTCAAATCCCCTATGCACACAATAGGAAAGCGCTACAACCAACCAGAGCAACGAAGTGTCCGGTCGGCAAAACTCTGAACACATCTTCCTTTTGTAAGAATCACTTCAGTGCCGTTCTTTGTTATTTTCTCAAAGAAAAGACTAACTCCAAGTCTACCAGAGTCGTGGCCAAAGCTGATTCGAAAGACCGCTGTTCGCCAGCAGCAGCAACCATTTCTTTGTTTTCCCGTAATTACATTAAGTCTGCCCACTGACTCTATACACGTTGTGATTGGCCTGACCAGAATTTGTTTTTTCCAGCTCGCAAGTCAACGGAGACTTGCTAGACTGACCCTAGCTGCAAATTATATTTGCTGCCGCTAGGGTGCGTCTAGATTTCTAGGCTACATGAATGGCACACTCTGTAAATACCCACACCAGTTCGTAATGAGTAGTCAAGATACGTCCCGGAATGGTCGGCACATGTTATTGTGGATACATCCCTGTTATGTGTTGGTGTACATTTGCTGGGATTCTGGGAATGAAGATGTAGCCCATAGTTCGCTATTTGAGCCTTCACCTCTTATGTGTCGTAAGTTATCTATATTGCATAGCATGAGCAAGCATATGCTCTATATACCTAGTACCCGCGTCCTGTGCCGCATTAGAGCACAGTAGTTATGTATATATATATATATAAGTGCAGCCACTATACTTATCTTCGAGTCCTGTCTTTGTCCAGCAAAGATCACTTGTGTTCATTAAACATCTCTAAACACTCCTCCGTGCATTCCAGTCTCTTCCAGCACCCACAACACCACAACACCACAACACCGGCGAAAATGACAACTGCACTGACAACTGTACTGATAATGACAACTCGGCTGTTTTCGAAAAAAAAGCGCAGAAAACAGCACTGTTTATAAAGTTAATTAGTCTAGGGTGTCATTTTTAAATACCATATTTAAAATGTTTTATTTACTCTGGAATTGTCTGATATTGTATATCAGTGGCAGCGTGACGAATACTGTAGCTGCTACTCTGTGAAACCTGTCTGATTCTGTGGGTCCTAGAAAAAGAAACAGCAGCATACCTGTCCCTATGAATTTGCAATAAAGTTAGTTAATTGTACTGGCTTTTGTCTGTTGTTTTGGGAATTCAGAAGAGCCATGTGCGTCACTGGCTATTAAGGGCCAGTGGTGACATCTGTACTTTGCTTTGGAGGCCGGGGATAGTACAATTCCTGTTCAGAGACAGTAAATGTGGCCCTTTTGGGAGTTATGGCCTCTCCAATGAGTTGATTTACTTTACAGGGACAAAATCGAACTTTTCTGCTGACCATTTCTTTGTGATTGGTGGTTTGCTGAATGAGGAATAGGTTTAGAAATGAGAGCCTGTAACAATCATGTGTCAGATGAGACTTGAAGTTAAACGCAAATCACCACAACATGCATGGGCATAGGTTGCCAGAGGTGGTGATGGATGCAAACAGCTCAACTTAGCATCTTCATTAAAAGGTGCCCTGTGAAAAACAGCCCTGATTAGTTCTGTGTGCTCCTGCATGGTGTCTGAGTCATTAATTATAGATAGTGATCCGACAAAGCACTGCCATGCCCCATTGACCGGGACAAAGATAACATCAACTCAGGTTGGAGTATCGAGTCCCATTCGAGCGGCATCCTGAAATGCATTTGCATTCACATCACTTGCGCCTTGAGCAAACGATCATAAGGTTATGTTGATAGATCAGTGGGGCAATATATTATTTGTTTGTGTGGGGGTTATGAGTGGAAGATAGGTGTATGTGTTTGAGTGTATGGTTGGTTAATGAATGGGTGTGGGTGATGTAGAGGGAATGTATGTGTGAGTCAGAAAGAAATAGAGCAAAGAAAGTGTGTTTGTTTGAAACATACAGTGGATGAGACTATGGTGTGTAAATACAGAGGTATGGAATGTGCCACTCGCCATGGCTTGACATTGACAGCCAGGGAATGGAAGTTTATTGCCTATAAAACTGACAACAGTTTCTAGTGAAGAAACTGTCTTGATCCAGTCTACCGAGACTGCAGTCATTGTCCGAGATTATTTGATCTGTAACACTCAGTGTTTCTAATACCACTAAAGAAAAAGCCTGCAAAGACCATACAGATGACACAGCATGGAGATTTGGAAAGGAGGCCATTGAAAATAAATCTATGTGATGAACCTAAATCTATTACCCTCTAGCATGTTCATCCCATAGAAATGATCAAATCTCTTACACACATGTAAATGGAAATTATACTTAACTTTTGACCTGCTTTATTTCAAATAGTCCAATGATAATTGGTACAGCGCTGCCTGGGGTGAGAAAAGTCAACGTGGAGTAACTTGTCACACTGCTCTACAGGGACTCATTGTGTGCAGATCTGATACCTGTGAGTTCAATCGCAGAAGTATTCCGTAGTTAGCGAATGTGTGATCCTTCCTTGCTAATACTCGCTACAGTCTTCCATATTGAACGAGTCATGTAATAAGAATCGGATGGCTTTGTGACATGTTTGAAGGAAGCATATGATTACAGTCTACCAAACAGCACCTGCTGAGGGAGTTGCTGACAAGCCAGGGTCAGGAGAAATAGGACATGTGGAAAGGAATATTGGAAATCTGTATGTATTCCCTCTAGACTAGCTTATTCAAGTACCAATTTTGCCAGTAGAATAGTGCCCTCTATTCCACTGTTTGTTTGCTTCTAAACCTAAGCACAGTCAGGCCTGGTTTGTGCCTAGATGGTAACCAATGCTGTTGTAAGTTTTATTGCTGGGCCAAAAGGAGGCAGTGGTCTAAAGATCATACCGAATGCTCCAGGGCAGTGACACAGTTTTTGGATGTGATGTTAAACAGGTGTCCTGACTCTCTGTGGTCATTAAAAATCCCAATTAATTTATCGTAAAGAGTAGGGGTGTGAACCCTGGTGTCAGGGCTAAATTCCCAACCAGGCCTCATTTCAGTCATGGCCACCTAATAACACCCCCCATTTGGGCTGTGACAATAACCGCATCACTATGGTCATGTGACACTATTTTGCATTATTGCAAAATAGATTTGTGCAACCCTAGGTGGCTGCCTAATCTTGCCTCTGGGGGGGGGGAGGTGGACAGTCCTGGTGGTTATCATCATTGACTCTATGATTGAATTGTATTATATCCCATTCTAGTTCCAAGGGCTTCTGTAGGGAAGCCCATATGGGGGAAATTATTTTGCATCCCCTTGATCATTATTAACTATTTCTAGCCTTGAGTACTTGTAATAATGTTCAATGTAACTGAAATATCACATGGTCATAAGTATTCAGACCCTTTGCTCAGTATTGAGTAGAAGCACCCTTTTGATCTAGTACAACCATGAGTCTTGGGAATGATGCAACAAGCCTTTCACCTGGATTTGGGGATCCTCTGCCATTCTTCCTTGCAGATCCTCTCCAGTTCCATCAGGTTGGATGGTGAACGTTGGTGGACAGCCATTTTCAGGTCTCTCCAAAGATGCTCAATTGGGTTTAGGTCAGGGCTCTGGCTGGGCCAGTCAAGAATGGTCACAGAGTTGTTCCGAATATCTCTGTACTTGGCCGTATTCATCTTTCCTTCAATTGCAACCAGTTGTCCTGTCCCTGCAGCTGAAAAACAGCCCCATAACATGATGCTGCCACCACCATGTTTCACTGTTGGGATTGTATTGGGCAGGTGATGAGCAGTGCCTGGTTTTCTCCACACACACCGCTTAGAATTAATGCCAAAAAGTTCAATCTTGGTCTCATCAGACCAGAGAATCTTATTTCTCATAGTTTGGGAGTCCTTCATGTGTTTTTTGGCAAACTCTATGCGGGCTTTCATATGTCTTGCACTGAGGAGAGGCTTCCGTCGGGCCACTGTGCCATAAAGCCCCGACTGGTGGAGGGCTGCAGTGATAGTTGACTTTGTGGAACTTTCTCCAATCTCCCTACTGCTTCTCTGGAGCTCAGCCACAGTGATCCTTGGGTTCTTCTTTACCTCTCTCACCAAGGCTCTTCTCAAACAATTGCTCAGATTGGCTGGAGGTCTAGGAAGAGTTCTGGTTGTCCCACACTTCTTCCATTTAAGGATTATGGAGGCCACTGTTCTCTTTGGAACCTTGAGTGCTGCATAAATTATTTTGTAACCTTGGCCACATCTGTGCCTTGGCACAATTCTGTCTCTGAGCTCCTCGGGTAGTTCCTTCGACCTCATGATTCTCATTTGCTCTGACATGCACTGTGAGCTGTAAGGTCTAATATAGACAGGTGTGTGCCTTTTCTAATCAAGTCCAATCAGTGTAATTAAACACAGCAGGATCCCAATGAAGGAGTAGAACCATCTCAATGAGGATCAGAAAAAATGGACAGCATGTGAGTTAAATATGAGTGTCACAGCAAAGGGTCTGAATACTTATGACCATGTAATATTTCTGTTTTTCATTTTTAATAAATTTGCACAAATCTCTACATTTCTGTTTTTTTCTGTCAGGATGGGGTGCTGAGTGTACATTCATGAGAAATAAAATGAACGTTTTTGATTTTATCAAATGGCTGCAATGAAACAAAGAGTGAAAATTTAAAAGGAGTCTGAATACTTTCCGTACCCACTGTATATACATAAATGATACCCCCTTGTTTGATTATTTGGTTGAAGCACCTTTTGCTTTAATTACAGCCTTTAGTCAGTTGAGATATGTCTACGAACTTTGCACATCTAGACGTTGCAATATTTGACCACTCTTCTTTGCAGAACTGCTAAAGTTCAGTTAAATTTGATGGTGACCATTTGTGGACTGCTGTTTTCAAGTCATTTCACAGATTTTCAATGGGGTTTAAGTCTGGGCTCTGACTAGGCCATGCAAGGACATTCACCTTTTTCTCCTTCAACCACTGTGTGGTCAGTTTTGCTGTGTGCTTTGGGTCATTGTCATTATGAAAGGTAAACCTTTTTCCCATTGACAACTTTCAGGCGGAGAGCAGCAGGTATTCCTCAAGAATTTGACAGTATTTTGCTCCATCCATTTTTCCTTCTATCCTGACAAGTGCTCCAGTCCCTGCTGCAGAGAAACAACCCCATAGCATGATATTAGCACCTCCATGCTTTACTCTAGGAATGGTGTTATTTAGATGGTGAGCTGTATTGGATTTTCACCAGACATCGCTTGGCGTTGAGGCCATACAATTCCATTTTAGTCTCATCTGACCATAACACCTTTTTCCACGTGGCTTTAGAATCTTCAAGGTCGTGACTGCATGTGGCCTTTCTTGAGGAGTGTTTTTTTTCTTGCAACCCTCCCATACAAGCCACATTTGTGGAGAATTTGTGATATTGTTGTCACATGCACACAGTGACCACTCTTTGTCATGAATTGCCACAACTGCTTCAGAGTTGCTGTAGGCCTCTTGGTAGCCTCTCTGACCAGTTTCCTCCTCGCTCGTTCATCCAGTTTGGAGCGACGTCCTGACCCAGGGAGGGTCTGTGTTGTACCAAATACCTTCCAATTCTTAATAATGGACTTCAGCCACTTAAAGCCTTTGGATTGTTTTGTATCCATCTCCTAACTTGTGCCTGTCCACAACTTTATCCTGTAGATCTTTTGACAATGCCTTGCCACCCATAGTTGATTGTTGTCTTCAGTTGCACTACCAAGGACTGAAATGCTTCAGTTAAAACTTGTTTCATGCTGAGCTAATCAAAATGACCACAGGTGATTACAGTTGAAAGTCAATTGGCTTTGTGTGCTATTGAGAAGGTGATTAACTACACCAAGTCATTTTTATGAAGAGGTTATTCTTTTTCCAACTCAGTGATTCTGTTTTTTAATTTGTAATTTATTTTTTCTGGCAAATTGTTATTATATCTTTCACTTGGATGTTATGATTTGTACATATAGCTGAATGAAACAAAAACTGTTTCTGTCCATTTTCATTTCAGGCTGCAGAGCAACAAAATGTGTTTATTTTACAGGAAGGGATTCTTTTCTATACCCAATGTAAAAAGTTTGATAAGGCCTACTCTTTGTGGTAATGCCAGTTGACCGCAGCTGGCTTGTGTCCAGTTTTGCTTTATACTGTATAGTCTGCTCTAATAGCTCGTTAAAATTTGATTCAACAATGGCAACCAACTTAGTTAAGAAGTCAAATGTTACTAAGCCTATTTGGACACATTTCAAATTTCAGCCAAATGACAAGGGCTAGCCGGTTAATTTAGATGAGGAAATATGTTGCATTTGTTTAAAGAAAATATTGGTCCTGTGGGGAATTACGTCTAATCTAAGGTCTTATCTTAGAATGAACCATCATGCGACCTTTGCCAGTCTTGGCAGTACACCTGGAGGAGTTGCTGGCATTGCCCGAAGAGCAGCGCAATGACGGGGATGCAGATGGTGGAGCAAGTGCACCACCAACACCTCTTCTCAAAATAATCTTCTTGCAGACTTGGAAAAAGAAAAGACCTACTCCGGTCCCCAAAGGAATCCGTGCTGACAGGAAACTCACGAGGTATATGCAAGAGGAAGCACTCGATTCAGATTTGGATCCACTTGCCTGGTAGTGGGACAATCAGGCTCAATTCCCTCTTCTGTCGAAGGATGCCAGAAAATATAACCATATGCACTAAGAGCGCTCCATCCGAGCCGGTATTTAGTGCAGCTTGCAACATTGTTATTCTTTTAAAGCGGACAAAGTGAACATGTTGGTTTTTCTGGCAAGAAACATGAAGGCAGAAACATAAACCAGCAGGATATGCCAATTTACTAACAATTAGCCTACTTAATATATTAGGCCTATGTATGTTTCCTTTTTATGTT
The DNA here is from genome assembly GCA_016801145.1 of Umbra pygmaea. Taxonomy (NCBI): domain Eukaryota; kingdom Metazoa; phylum Chordata; class Actinopteri; order Esociformes; family Umbridae; genus Umbra; species Umbra pygmaea. The sequence goes on from JACXGM010036162.1 coordinate 8,378, forward strand.
GCACTCTGCATGCGTTCTTGTATATACCATTTTATTAACAAGTGTCTTAACATGCTTTCTTTTTATGTTGCACTTTGAAATGCCAAATCAAGTTAAACCTAATTTTTATAACTGTAATTTATGCACTTGAACAAAAATAATAGGATAATCATTATTTATTTGAGACCAGGAAACACAGGGAAAAACACGAATAAGACTGAATTTGAAAATGAATAATGCTGCTTGGACAGAAGAAAATAGTCTTGAAACTGAAAAAATATGTCTTAAATCGAGCCTCACTTTTTACAACAGCTGTACATATATTCATAGATATTTTTACAAAATAATGTGTATCATGTCCTAAAGGATTGTTAACTAAATAAAAGTTATCATATTGGACAATCAGATTCAAAATATATTTTAGGCCTATATATAGGTCTATTAACAAATTTGTTTTTTTATAGTTTGAATTTGATTGTCCAAAAAAAATAGTTGCCAATACCTTTATTTCCTTGCATCGCAAAATGTCTAGCTAGTCACAATAGCTATAATCTGTAATACAACACATATTGAATTCAACACAAACTCTATCACAACACAAACTCTTTGCTACGTGAGCTAAACTGTGACTTGGAATCTTCCATTGGAAGAGGATTTGCAGTCATTCATGCAGATCAATGAGCAAGTCTTACAGCTGGCAATGCAACCTAAAATCAAACACAATTTGCTTACAGTTCAGCTCACATAGCACAAATGCTTCGGTTTGCATGTATGGAGCCTCATTATGCTACTGTGGAAGTGTGGTGCTATTTTGAGCCTTGTTAGTGGTCTATAATAGTGATTTATTTTTACTTCATCAGTGCCCTATCAGTTCACACTAAAACTGGGCACATTCGATTAGCATGAAACGGTCTGTACCAATGTGTTATTAACCCCTAGGTTCATTTTGCACTTTAAGAACCACTTCACTACAGCATCTATTTTTAAAACACATAGACCCTGCACTGACTTTCAGCATGGAGGTCCATGTGTCAGAGGTTGGTGTAAGACTGACTCTTTCCCATCGGCAAGGTAACCCCTCCAAAATTCACCCGTGTGCTTTTTTCACCTGTAAATTAACACCAGCAGAGAGAAACACAGACGTGGGTGCTGTTTTATATGAGGTTTGATTTCACCTTCTTTTATCGCCCAGCTTCTAAAAACACCAAGGGTTTTGTGCTCTCCTGCATGTACAAGGGCAAAGAGGAATGCACTAAGGAAGCCTCCATTGTCCCACCAACTTGGAACATTGCTCCCATAACATATAAGGTGGACAAGGCCATACAATAAGGACAGGTGAGCAAACCATCTTCTCATGGTCATTGTGGATGGTTTTCCATGTCCTGTAAAGTACTCCTACTGCCAGGGCTCCCTACCACTGTCCATATTGTGGAGCTTCTGTTCACATATGTCTTCCAGTACTACAGCACACCGGAGGACATCCTGTTGGACCATGGCTAACAATTTACATCTACAACCCACATATTATTAGATATGTATTAGATATAATATAATATATTACTATATATTAGATTAAACCACCTTAGGTAAACATGCTCACTGATACATGACGCTGTATATGAGGTCTGCAACAAGCCATACATCATCAACGGATACAAGCAGACCGCCATCAAAGCCTGGAGACCTCATATACAGCGTCATGTATCAGTGAGGATGTTTACCTAAGGTGGTTTAATCTAAGTGTCTTAGAGATCTCTTTGCCTTGTACTGCATCATTTACATGTACAGTTGTGGTCAACAGTTTTGAGAATGTACACAAGTATTGGTCTCCACAAATTTCACTGCTTCAGTGTTGATGTTGGCAATTTGCATATACTCCAGAATGTCAAGAGTGATCAGATGAAGTCCCTCTTTGCCATGAAAATTAACTTAATCCCAAAAAAACCATTTCCATAGCATTTCTGCCCTGCCACCATCATGTCAGTGATTGTCTTAGGTGCGAGTGTTGACGAGGACAAGGCTGGAGATCACTCTGTCATGCTGATTGAGTTAGAATAACAGACTGGAAGCTTTAAAAGGAGGGCGGTGCTTGAAAACATTCTTGTTAACCATTGATACCTGCAAGATAACATGTGCAGTTATCATTGCTTTGCACAAAAAGTGCTTCACAAACAAGGACTTCAAAGACAGAGGTTTAATTGTTGTGAAGGTCTCAAGGCGCCCAAGAAAGTCCAGCAAGCACCAGGACCATCACCAAAAGTTGATTCAGCTGCGGGTTCGGGGCACCACCAGTGCAGAGTTTGCTCAGGAATGGCAGCAGGCAGGTGTGAATGCATCTGCACACACAGTGAGGTGAAGACATTGAAGCAGGCCTGGTGTCAAGGGCAGCAAGGAAGCAACTTCTCTCTAGGAAAAACCTCAGGGACAGACAGATATTCCGTAAACGTTACAGGGATCTGACTGGTGAGGACTGGGGTAACATCATTTTCTCTGATGAATCCCCTTTCCGATTGTTTGTGCCATCCGGAAAACAGCTTGTCTGGAAAAGACAAGGTGAGCGCTACCATCAGTCCTGTGTCATGCCAACAGTAATGCATCCTGAGATCATTCATGTGTGGGGTTGCTTCTCAGCCAAGGGAGTGGGCTCACTTATAATTTTGCCTAAGAACACAGACATGAACAAAGAATGGTACAGACACATCCTCAGAGAACATCTTCTCTCAACCATCCAAGAATAGTTTGGTGATGACCAATGCCATTTCCAGCATGATGGAGCATCTTGCCATAAGTCAAAAGTGATAACTAAGTGGCACAAAACATCGAAGAACAAAACATCTCAATTTGGGTCCATGGCCAGGAAACTCCCCAGACCTTAAAGGTCCCATGGCATGAAAATGTCATGCTCATTTTGGATGTGCTTATATTGGTCTAGTGGTCCCCTAATACTGTATCTGAAGTCTCTATCCGAAATTCAGCCTTGGTGCAGAATTACAGCCACTACAAGCCAGTCCCACAATGAGCTTTCCTCAGGACGTGCCGTTTCTGTGTCTGTAGCTTTAAATGCTAATGAGGAGGAGCGAGGCGGGGTAAGGTGGAGGTGGGGGTGTGGCCTTGACT
>JACXGM010036163.1:0-11473 GCA_016801145.1 Umbra pygmaea
AAACTCTGGATGTCAGACCAGATGTCATTAAACAACACCGCAGTGGTGTGTTGTGCACTATGATAATGATCCTTACCCAGGCATAATACTGAAGGTGGAGGAACACAATGTTAAAGGGAGGTGCATGGCATCAATAAATTCTTCTGGCCGAGTCCCAGAGAGGATGTGAACTGGTATGGGGATGATCAGATCATATGCCCAGGGTTCAACATTAACGATGGCCCGATGGCCCGGGGCCAGTAAGAACTAACGTCGGGCCAGTAAACAAATATAGTCACTTGCCCGTTCGGGCCAGTGCTCAATTTTGCATTTAAACGAATAGTCTCGTATTAAAACGTTTGTCCGTAATATTTGTTCATCCCCTGCTTTATTTTTGCTTATCTCAAGTTAAAATCTATGTTTGTCATATGCGGTTCCTTCTCCCTCCTCGGTTTGGCAATACCGGGGTCGTCTTTTTAACCAATAATATTTGAATGATTGTCTGTTTTAACCAATCAAAATGTTGTATGCATTGTGCAGGACCCAAACGAATGTGATCCTTTAATCGAATCGTTTTTGTAGGTTGAAAATGTACGTATTGAGCACCGACACCGTTATTAAGTTATTGTACTGTGGACATTTGCTATATAGATGATTTCGGTAAAATAGTTTTAATACTTCCAATCTTTTTAGGACTCAAACAAGGGCAAATAAACAAATCAGATTAGCCTGCATTTTTTCAAAGCTTAATGAAGCAGCCAATCAGAGGCTTTCTTATTAGAAATCACCTTCCCTCGCCAAATGATTCAGTAATTTTAGTTTTTTACAGTATAACTCTGAACAACAGGTCTTTGGTGGTTGGACAAGGTGATCTGAATGTGCTCATGATGGAAATAATATGTTGCCTGAATAAGCCTTTTCTATGTTGCGAAATAATCTTAAATACAGTCGTTATATATAATACTACTAAATCCTCTCAATTCCATGAAAAATTTGTTTAAATAATTTTGATACACTTGTATATTATTCTACATAGTTTAAAGACCCCAAGAGGAAATTATTTTTATTTCCCTTATAATTTAAATACCATTAGAAATATCAAATTATAGTTGGGGTCTGCATGGCGTAGTGGGGTAAGTCGCTGCGTTGCAGGACAGTCTACTTAATGATGGTCATGGGTTTGAGCCTGACCATGGGCTCTCTGACTTTTCCCGGGCCTCCTGCATGAGGCAGCGCAAAATTAGCATAGCGATGCCCTGGATTTGGGTTAGATAAATCAGATTATCGCTCTCCAGTGATTCCTTGTGATCAAATTGGGCACCTATAAATTAAATGGTGGAAGTATAGTCAGTAAACGTAATCATCCCGTGCATGATCAGACTGAAAGCTTCCATGTTGGGTGAACAGCAACAGTGCGAAAATAAATCGGCGGTCTTGGGCAACATATGGTTGGGTGAACCATGTGCACACCCCTTGTCATCCCACAGATCTGTACAAGGAGTTGTGGAGCTGCCGTCAAGGCAAAATTAAACAGGGAATTGGAAAGGGGAGAAAATCTGCAAAAATAACAAAAGAAAAAAATTCTTTTTTGTGCTTTTCCCAACTAATTGTGTCTGGGTTTACCCTTTTTGGGAAGTTCCTAAATAAAACCTAAATTACCAGGTAATCTGTGTTTATAACTAACTAGTTACCATAATTAATCATTTTCTATTCTTATTATAGATCACTGGTTACTAATGAATTCCTGTTACTTGTCATTTTGTTCTTAATCAGGAATTTCCCAAATCTTGTGAACTCAACCACACTTAGTTTGAAATGCACAACGTTTACCTCTGTACACGTGTTTTAGGGCAATATTAACAGAAAATTATTTTTACATCTCTCCTACCATGTTGTCAAGAGGAGAAAATACATTAATGGATGTAGTTTTTTGGTTACACATATGTAATTTATGTGCATTTATGTAAAGAAACACAGGTTTTTATTTATTATTTCCAATTTAATTTGGGCCTGTAATAAATCAGTCCGGGCCAGTAAATTTTAGACCAACTGGCCCGAAAGGGCCAGTGAGAAAAATAGTTAACGTTGGACCCTGTATGCCTAATCCCAAAGCCATTGCCAGTAAACAAGTGATCCGTTCAGATTAAACAGGGATTCTGGGAGTTCATCATGGGTCATCTGGATAACTATTAAGCCTGAGGTGTGGAATCACCCCACCCCCCACCCCACTGCATTGGTAATGGATGAGGAGTACTGTCTGTACATAAGGGGACAGTTCTAAGTTAAAAGTTCAACATCTTAGTTATATCATTAGTGGCATCAAAGTATTACTATTGCAGTATTAGCACATGAGTTTGACAAAGTGTTTTAATGGTAGTAGTATTAATAGTATATGAGTTTGACAATGTCTAATGTACTTGAATGGACAGAGTGTTAGTGATAGTCTTTGGCTTTGTACTAAATACACAATTTCTAATATTTAATAAATAATTCATATTGAATGAACAATTGTTTGTGTTCACTGGTGTTACTTTGGGCTTTTTGCTCACATTTGATAGACATACATTATTTTTTTTACTTGGCTTTTGCTTCATTCAAGAGTTAAGATCTTAAAGATAACGATAGTATCATAACATTTTTCTGACTGTCCTGCAAACACCGTTGTTATTATAGTAAAAATTGTGTTAATGAGTAAATGCACACAACAATTTTCACAAACCTGATTAAAATAAATAAATAAATAAATAATATTCAATTTTTTTAATCATGATCCTACTGTGCCTAAGAATATATGTACATCATTTATTAAGTAATAAGATTACTAAAAAGCCTTACATATTATTAAAGATATTAAGTAACACCAGTGACATAAAGATGACAAGCTTTTTTTAACTAAATGTAAATTATACTAATACATAATAATACATTAAGCTCTCATTTATGTGGATTCATAAAGCCAAAGGGTTAACCAATACTTTAACCTAAGTTTAAAAGTATGAAAAAAAAATGTAAGTAATATTGTGACTTCAAAAGTGGGCGTTTCTGTAGAATGACTCAACTAACAGGACACGGCTGTTCCCAATATGCAATCAAACCAATCTAGCCAATACAGCGTCACTTGAGCTGACTCTTATTTCCCAACAACCCTAGCTAGGGAAGTGGCGTGGTTAACCCCTAAAGGGAAATACTTCAGAATAAAGGTAAACCAAAACACCATGCTATAGCACTGAAACAAGAAAGGAATATATATACACAAATAAAGAAAGATGAACATAGGAAAACTAAACCATGAGTGATGAGTCCATGCTCAGTCCATGTTCACCCCTGCCATCTTCTGGGCAAGGGTGACACAGGTACAGTTCTTGTTAAGGCCAGAAGTGGCAGGCTAAGTAAAATATTGGAGAGGCAAAGGTAACGGATGTTGAGAACGGTCAAAAACAGCCCACAGACCACCTCAAAAGATCTACAACATCATCTTGCTGCAGATGGTGTCACTGTGCATCGTTCAACAATTCAGCGCACTTTGCAGAAGGAGAAGAAATACAGGAGAGTGATGCAGAAGTAGCCTTTTCTGCACACACGCCACAAACAAAAGTATGCAAACGCACTGACAAGCCAGCTTAATTTTGGAAGAAGGCGCTGTGGACTGATGAAACACAAATTGAGATATTTGGTCTTAAAAGGGGAGAAAAATTATTTTATAGTGTATTTCACACTGTTCCTTAAGGTCTCCGAATAGGCTGTGTAACATTGGTTGGGCAGAGAATGGCCCGGGTGCTGTTCTATGCGCTCTAATGCAACCCTGTGAACTAGCCCCTGAATGAAACGAGAGGTTTTCTCCCTTTTATGGTATGCTCATGAATATTTAGATGAGCTGCACGCTGATTGGTTGGTTTACAACGAGCGAAGCTGTGGAGCAAAGACGCAACATGGCATTACACTGACACATCAAAGGTGGAGATACCATGGCGATGGTTGAACCGTGTTTGAGCCTGAATCATAGGAAAAACCCGATGTAGCAACCAGTAGCCCATAGATTGGAAATGACTACTTCAGAGAGGTAAGTTTTGTCATTTAGCATTTACTTGAATTTGCAACACATAGCCTAACATCAACCCTTAGCTAAAACTAGTGTACTGCAATACTTGCGGTCGTAGTCTAAGCATAGCTTTGTATTAGGCATGTTTTTAGCATTGTAAGCAACATAACAGTTATTAATTTGCACACGAACAAATGTTTTACAACTTGTACGCTTGTGAAACTTCTGTCAAGATGTCCAGTTAGCTGAAAAGTTTGTAGATAGTCTGTACAGTAGTGGGCAGTTCAACGGCTAAATGCTTGTAGTGAAATGTGTGCTGCTCGCAACGAAGGTACACGTCAGTATTGTAATATTATTACCTTACTTATACCCTCCTGTTGAATATGTCACCTGATTAGGTATTACATACATTCTTTGCCAGTTGTATTGTGATCTAACAACAGGACATTCAGTAAGCTGGGCAGTAGCCTACTATTTCTGTGGCAGTTTTTAGGCTACGACTGTACAGTAGTGAAACGAGTGCCACTCGCATCAACAAAAATATTACTACTCTCGTCTGTGTCAGAAGGTCTACTGTTATATAATAAATACTATCCCGCTGATTAGGTAATCTGATTATGAGATTATTACCTTCTTTCCATGTAGTAATATGTGATCTTACAACAAAATCCATTTCCCCTTGCCAGGTGTACTTTTGGAAACGTTGCACATACGCATGACGAGAGAATATATGCCGGGAATTACCTCAGGTAACTAAAACTGGAGATACATTTACTCAAGCTACTCTATGCTTTCTGCTCATTCAAAATTATGAAATAACAGTAGGGTCATTATGTTTGTTTTTACAGGTCATGAGAATAATGAACCACACTAAAAATATCTGTGAAAAAAACTGTAAAAAGTATTTTTAATTTCCTGCCGGTACTTTTTCTATTATTCTATGGACATTTCCTTCAAGACATGTGTTAGCAGTTACAGTATATAAAGAAAATGTTTATAACCAATATAAATTCAGCATATTACAAAAACACAGGGTTTGATCAAGACAACAAACTGGCTAACTTTATTTTGTTTGTACACAATCATCCAGTGTTATACTCTGAAATGTAATAGATTAAAAATCAATCAAAAAAAGTGTGCTTTTACACCCTGATCTCTTTGCAGGCAATGCAGACACCTGGCTTACAGTACTTTTGTTAGCTGGTCCTCGGGTTTTCTTGGAAGTAGTGTCCATGTTGTGATCACCTCTTGTGTTGTGCTGTGCACACGGAGGGAGTTTTCGAATGCTTCAGGGCAGAACATCGGGTTCAGACCCTCCCTCGACTAAACTGTGACACATGTTCAGCAACAGCATCCTCCATGGACACAGGTCCGCTGGGATGGCATCCACATAAGGAAGGGGGTCATGGATGATCTCCTCGAACACCAGTCGCATCAAGACATAGCCTGTTGTGTGTGAATCGATAAGCGCTTATAATATTGCACATTTTAATCTTTTGCATGAAATAAAATATATATTTTTTAAACTTACAAATTGTTGGCTCTGTCTTCACTTGTTTGATTGTGTAACTTCCCCTTTTGGCCTATGAGAACACATGTACATTTGTTTCTCCTTGGCTGTCTTCCATTGTGGGCGCTCAGCATTCTCATTGAAGTGCATGGCTGATCAAATAACTTTCAACAGCCTCCCCAACAAAAGCTAATTGATTGAGATCAGACCAATCAGTGATAATACAGATGAATAGTATGTCTAGTTTTATTCATACTATGAATAGTTTGTTAATTTGTTGTGAATGGCTTACATAATTGTCAAGTACCCAGTCATCATTGTAAACATACTTGGATAACACTGCTATGCTAAATGGTACCCAGTCATAATAATTCCACACATTTTTTGAACACACAAACACCATAAGACTGGTTTTGTTCAAATAATTAGAACGGTTACCTTGGAGCATGTGTTTGGCATGCTGCGTCTTTCGTGTGTTGTCCTTCTTGTGATGTACTCTGAAAAAAAAAAGGTGCAAATAAATCTATTGTATCTACACAACACTTCTTTCAACAGATTGACTACATATCATTTGAAACTAGAACTGTGCATTTTCAAGAAACGGCTCATTTTGATCGGACGCGAGTCATCACTTGAGCAATTTTCACAACTTGCCATCTCAAAAATTTGATTGCAGTCAATTACGGCTTATTTTTTGTGTGACTTGTGGTTGGATGAACCGTGTGTGCGCCACTTGCCATCCCACAGATCTCGCCAAGGAGTTGCGGAGCTGCCGATAACAGGCAGAATTAGGGGGAATTAGGAGGGAGAAAATTTTAATCAAAATAAAAAAACTGTGACCACAAACATTTGAACACTAGCGTAGGTCTGCTTGCTTCAAATCTGCAAAGTAGTTAAAATGCTGTCATTTCCACTTTAAAGGACAATTCCAGAGTACATAAAACATTTTAAATATTAAAAATGTAAATACAGTGAGTTGAATGGGAGAGTGACGTGGGTCCCTGTTTATGTGTTGCTGACTATACTGCCTCAAGTGCCTGAGGATTTGAGACTATATTTGGATTAAATACATCCTAGTGAACATTTATCCATAGCACATGATTTGGCAAAAGCTTTAGTTTTGCTGTTATATAGCAATCTGCATAGGCAAGCATGGTATTGTAATAAATACTCTCCCAACAAATATTGTAATAAATACTCTCCGAGTAGTCACCTAGGCCACTGGACTTAAGGGTAGCTTAGTTTCTGCTGCCACCAACTTTTGTTAACAGGTTTAGGTCTGGTGACAAAGAACACCACACACCGTTGTTAGATAAGTACAAAAAGGCTTTATTCACAGTAATTCATAGGACAATGTGTTAGACAGGCAACAGTTAACTCTACCAAGACAGGAATCCCATAGTTACAGTGCCTTTCGAAAGTATTCGGCCCCCTTGCACTTTTCGACCTTTTGCCACATTTCAGGCTTTAAACAAAATACGAAACTGTATTTTTTTGTGAAGAATCAACAACAAGTGGGACACAATCATGAAGTGGAACAAAATTTCTTGGATATTTCAAACTTTTTTAACAAATAAAGAACTGAAAAATTGGGCGTGCAAAATTGTTCAGCCCCCTTAAGTTAATACTTTTTAGCACCGCCTTTTGCTGCGAGTACAGCTGTATGTCGCTTGGGGTATGTCTCTATCAGTTTTGCACATCGAGAGACTGAAATTTTTGCCCATTCCTCAAAACAGCTCGAGCTCAGTGAGTTTGGATGGAGAGCGTTTGTGAACAGCAGTTTTCAGTTCTTTCCACAGATTCTCGATTGGATTCAGGTCTGGACTTTGACTTGGCCATTCCAACACCTGGATATGTTTATTTGTGAACCATTCCATTGTAGATTTTGCTTTTTATTTTGGATCATATAAGACAAATCTCCATTCTCAGGTCTTTTGCAGACTCCAAGTTCCAGAATAGTCCTGTATTTGGCTCCATCCATCTTCCCATCAATTTTAGCCATCTTCCTTGTCCCTGCTGAAAAGAAGCAGGCCCAAACCATGATGCTGACACCACCATGTTTGACAGTGGGAATGGTGTGTTCAAAGTGATGAGCTGTGTTGAAAAGTTAGATTTTGGTTTCATCTGACCAGAGCATTTTTTTCACGTTTGGTGTGTCTTTGCTTGAGGCAAACTTTAAACAACACTTTTTATGGATATCTTTCAGAAATGGCTTTCTTCTTGGCACTCTTCCATAAAGGCCAGATTTGTGCAGTATACGACTGATTGTTGTCCTATGGACAGACTTGCCCACCTCAGCTGTAGATCTCTGCAGTTCATCCAGAGTGATCCTGTGCCTTTTGGCTGCATCTCTGATCAGTCTTCTCCTTGTATGAGCTGAAAGTTTAGTGGGATGGCCGGGTCTTGGTAGATTTGCAGTGGTCTGATACTCTTTCCATTTCAATATTATTGCTTGCACAGTGCTCCTTGGGATGTTTAAAGCTTGGGAAATCTTTCTGTATCCAAATCCGACTTTAAACTTCTCCACAACAGTATCTCGGACCTGCCTGGTGTGTTCCTTGTTCTTTATGATGCTCTCTGTGCTTTCAACGGATCACAGAGCAGATGCATTTATACGGAGACTTGATTACACACAAGTGGATTGTATTTATCATCATTAGTCATTTAGGTCAACATTGGATCATTCAGAGATCCTCACTGAACTTCTGGAGAGAGTTTGCTGCACTGAAAGTAAATGGGGTGAATAATTTTGCTCGCCCAATTTGTCAGTTCTTTATTTGTTAAAAAAGTTTGAAATATCCAATTCATTTTGTTCCACTTCATGATTGTGTCCCACTTGTTGTTGCTTCTTCACAAAAACTTAGTTTTATATATCTTTGTTTGAAGCCTGAAATGGAAGTGGCAAAAGGTCGAAATGTTCAAGGTGGCCGAATACTTTCGCAAGGCACTGTACAAAAAATGGAGACCCTGTTCGCTAGCCATGTACACCCTGTGGATTGCACACAACACTACACACTGTAAGCCCGAAAAGTTGAATTCACTTAAAAAAATTGAGGGAACCGATTGCCTTAAAAACGTTAAGTAATGGTTTTTGAAAACTTGAGTGCATTTAACTTAAAAAAAAATGCACTCAAGTTTTCAAAAACCCATTACTTAACGTTTTTAAGGCAATCGGTTACCTCAATTTTTTTAAGTGAATTCACCTATCAGGGCTTACAGTGAATATCCCTGCAACCCGGCACTCAATACTTTTAGGTCACTCCACTGCACACAGTACACTCAAACACGTTTTAGTGACAAAGTTTCACAACCCCCCCTGAGGTAGCACACAATATGACACTACAAACATTAAGTTATTTCTCTAGGGCACATCACACAATATGAGCATTTGGATATATCCAGGTCATGCAAGAAAGTAGAAATATGTATGGCATTAGTTAGCAACTTTCCCGGTTCCTATCTCCCAAATTTCCCTGCCTATTAGCGTTTGTCCCTTTCCTCACTGTCTTTACCGCCGGCAGCCCTAAACAGCTGTGAACGTCCAACACCTCCCCCCAAGGTTGATTGCCTATAGCGCACTGTTCAGTAATCTTCTAGACTCATGTACAGCCTGTTACACATATTCACATGGGTCTGCTCAGACAGTCAATACAGCCCTGGCTGTTCCGCTCCACTCCCAGACACCCCCGCTCCCCTCTCCGCTCTGTCCTTTTAGCAGAATCCCAACAGCGAGTGAGCGGGTGCAGGTGTCTGCAGTCAGCTCAATTGCTGGTCACAGGTGCACCCCCTTACACGTCTCCAACCTGCCTCCAAACTAGTTAATCACAGTATGTATAATGTATAGGGGTGGCATGGTTCATGAAAAACATCCAAACCGTTCGGTTCGCTTGTCTCCTCCGGTGCATCGCACGGTTCGTCAGTACACTGCTAATGTGCACAAACCACTTACTGCCATTGTGAACACTTTCAACACCTATGTTAAAACACTTACTAGAAATGACAAGCGGGGTGAGTGTGACAAAAGCAACACATGGCAGCTGATTGGAGGAATGTGTCATGTGGGTCTGGCTGCTCCCGGATTTTAAAAACAGACTGTAATGGCGTCTCGTTCTGAATACGATCTCATATTTTACAAAAATAGTTCACCAAAATGTGTTTCTAAAACATTGTGAGACAAGTGAGAAATAGGCCATACAGTTGGCATGTATATTTTCAATATACAGAACTATTTAAAAAATTGTAATTTTAATAAACTAAATGTGTAATCTCTCGTATAGAAACTGAAGCTCTGGGTGATGAACTTTTACGCTGGTCCCTAACTACTCCGTTCACCCAATAGCTACAGTACTTTTTGTTTGATGAAAATCATGTCTTGCGGCTGTTAGATGGTACTATTTAGAGCAGGGGTGGGCAAACTTTTTGACTCGCGGGCCACAATGGGTTCTAAAATTTGACAGAGGGGCCGGGCCAGGAGCATTTGGAGGGAGTGTTTGGGCCGGATATACTAAAGCATTAAATGTAGTGTGTGCAAACCTCATAGCACAGTAAGAACACTACAACCCAATTTATTAACTGTCTTTCAAATGTGAAAAATAGCCCTTATCAGTTAATAAATGTCTCAAGGAATATGCAAGATATGGCATTTACATACTATTTCGCAGATACTGGGAGGAGGAAATGTAAATAGATTAAAATAACATACGCACTGTGATTTATCAAGATTGAAACTTATTAAAAACAGACGCAATCGAAGGTGCAAAGTTAAAGAAATCAACAGTTATTGAAAGATGGAATCACTTTCAACATTCAAAACATATTATTACACAACGAAATACTCAAGCTCAATAATATCTACTTGTGTTAAACTCCGCAAAATCATGGATGGATTGTCCTGACCGCGCGCTCTACAAACTCGCCACGGACGCCCTCGCCTTCACGCGCAAACAGTACACGTGTATCGTTGCCAAGCACACAGACATAGGCTGTATTAAATATCCTACCTGCAGCTGAAAATTTAAATTTAAATCAAGAGCGATGTGCGGCGTGTTAATTAAGCTACTGTACTGCTGCTGTGCGTAAATGCGCATTGCTCTTAATTAAAAGACGCACTTCCAAACTTTCCATATGCATTTTTTCATAACACAGCAGAAAAACTCACCATTTCAGTGGGAACAGTGTTGTTGGTCTCCCTTTATTGCCAGTGCATCAAAGTCTGGAGTTAGTTTTGTTGTGGCAATTCTCAGGACAGATCTGAGGTGTTGGTCAGTTAACTTGGATCAGTGATGGGCTTTGTTGATTTTCATGACGCTAAACGTCTGCTCACACACGTAGGTCGAGCCAAACAACACAAGCATCTTCTGCGCCGTCCTCCGAAGGTTTGGAAACGCGGTCTCGTTAAGTGAAGCGTAAACGTCATTCAGTTTAAGAGACTTGAACTTCTCCTTTGAGACGGAGTCAGACTGAAGATCGATCAGTTCCAATTGCAGCTCCTGCGGTGCTGATTCGGGGTCTTGTGACAGGGGACAGGACACCAGTTGAAGTGACTTGTCAATTTTTTCAAAATCACAGAACCGACGGCAAAATTCTCTGTGCAGATCGTCCAGTGATTTTTGCAGTATTTCTTCGCATTTCGGGCGGCCTCTTTCTGCACGGCTAGTGTGGGGAAATGTGCGAAAGATTTGTTTGACATTTGCCTGGAGAATAAAACCAGCTTGGATTTGAAGGCTCTCACATTTGTGTACATGTTGTGCGCAAACTGATCTTTCCCCTGTAGCTTCACGTTCAGCTCATTCATGTGTGAAAATATGTCCACAGCAAACGCAAAGTCACAAAGCCAGTTTGTGTCGCTCAGCTCGGGGAATTCTTCGGATTTCCCCATTAAATTAAAAAATGAGCGAATCTCGTCTTTGAGCTCCCAGACTCGTTGAAACACTTTCCCCAAACTT
>JACXGM010036164.1:0-11547 GCA_016801145.1 Umbra pygmaea
CGAAATACAGTTGAAGTTGAATGAGGTAGATGTAAGTACATGTACAATTAGTGCAAATAAATCTTAGGTTTAGCGGTAATAAGTTAACATTAGTATGACAATGTTACTGTGCAAATGGTAGCAGTGCAAATAACGGTTGATAAATAATATATTTAAAATAAATACTGTTCAAGTCAGTAAATACACAGGTGCTTATTTGACAGAGTGCCACGGTAATGGATGAGATAGGGAAAGGTAGTGCACATGTGGGGGGGGGGGGTCAGCAGGTGCAATGGTCAGACAGAAGCTCTGATAATTGAGATTTAAAGGAAGTTAGGGGGACAGTGGTCACGAGTTTCAGAGTCTTCTGTAGCTCGTTCCAATCATTTGCTGCGGCAAACTGGAATGCATTTCGGCCAAAAGAGGTGTGGGCTTTAGGAGTGACCAGGGAGATGTACCTGAATGAGCGCAGGTTACGGGAGGGTGAGGCAATGGTGAGGAGTGAGTTCAGGTAAACTCACATCATAAATGTCCAAGGGTTGTCATTTTAAAGGAAGAACGTGTTGCAGACGCAAAACAGGCAGCCGGTATATTTCGCTCCTCATTACCTATATCTCCCCACATTTCAAAATAAAGCGCCAGGTTCTGGTTGCGCGTGTCAACGCGCCACGTGATTTAACTAATATAGGCCATATATACGTAATAAAAAAACTTCTTAACCGTTTAACTGATAGTATTAATCAGTCAAATGTTTTACTTTCAGTTAACGGTTAAACGGTCAATATGAGCATCCTTACAAGTAAAGCTTGTCCACGATCACATTCATGTTCTTCAGTAGTCATGGATGGACATTCCCACAGAAGCACTTAGGCAATTAGAATTTAACCGCGTTTCAACTGGATTATCTCTAGAACATGCTGCCTTGTTGAAGCTGAATATCAAACACCATTTGTTGTAAATTTTCTTCAGTGTACTCGGGTGCAAACATGTATGGTTGGATGTCACTCAGAATGTAAAAGCAAGTTGTAAAATTTCTCATCTGCAAATCCTAGGTTAGTAGCAATTGTGTTACCAGCGACTTTGGTTACAAACTGTTTCACAGAATCCAGAGATTCCAGAGAAGTTCTATACATGCTGAAAAAATCATACCACCTCGTCTGTTTAGCATTAAAACGGCTGATAGAAACGTCACAGAAAGACAAGCTATACCTTAAAAAATCAAGGACAGATCAGTATTACAGGGATGCTTATTTTCGCGACAGAATACATGCCTATATTCATTTTTCCATCACCATTCGAAACACATGGTGACATCAGAGTATGAAAATTCCCCGCAAAATTTCAAATCTTGCTCTTAAACTAGCCAGGCATGGGTGAAACATATCTCACTGTTCTACAAATGTCTGGGAGAAGCTACTAGCACCTCCAGATAGCTGTAGGGTGAAGTTTCCCTCTAATCATTTGGACTTTAAATACCTTGGAGTGAATGTGACTCACTCACTGCCAGCTCTTCTTTCAGCCAACTTTCCCCCCTTCTTGTTCAGATGAAGGCTGGTTTTACGAGGTGGGGTAAATTACCTTTCTCTCTCATGAAGAAAATCAATGCTGTTAAAATGAGTAGCTTGCCTAAATTCATGTAACGTTTCCAATCTATCCCTTTGTTCTTACCTATGCCTTTTTTTAAATCAATTAACCAGGCAGTCTCTTTCATTTGGGATGGAAAGTCAACTAGGGTTAGCAGTTCTTTGCTTCAGCGATGTAAACTCAGTGGTGGGCTTGCACTTCCTAATTTTCTATATTACTATTGGGCCACAAACCTTCAGAAACCGCTGTTCTGGTTGCACTCCCCAGACACATCTTGGTGCCTGCTAGAAGGTCTTTCCTGCTCCTCCTCTCTCCCTGCCTTATTATGCTCCACTCTCCCAACATCTCCCTCTCGTTACACAGGCAACCCTGTAGTACTATCCACACTCAAAATTTGGTACCAGTTTCAGCGTCATTTTAAGTTCTCCTCTACATCCATTTTGGGCCCTATTAACAACAACCACATATTTACTCCATCTGTGGTTGACAGTGCCTTCACTCTCTGGAAAAAGAATGGCATTAAAACTTTCAATGATCTTTATGAAAATGTAGTTTTCTAGTCTTCTCAACTTTGCTGTTAAACACGCTTTGCCCCAATCAATTTTTTTTCAATATCTGCAGATGAATGTCTCCTGAATTTGTTGGCTTCCCTTTACTACCCCCCAGCCAGCCCTGGAATGAGCTATTGAAATTTTTACCTCAACAGAAATCAGTGATTTCACAAATCTGTTCTTGGACTATGTTCTTTGATAAACAATCCACTAATATACCTAAAACTGCTTCGGAGCAGGAAATGGGTCTTGAATTTTTGAAAGACGTCTGGGATAGAGTGATCGACAGAACAATTCCATAATTCCAATCGTGTGCTTGTCTTGGACTCATTCAGTTCAAGGTGACCAACAGAGTTCATTACTCTAAGTCCAGACTGTCCAGAATGTGTCCCACAATGATGGATGTGTGTGAGCGATATCATTCCTCCCCATGCAACCTATATCATATGTTTTTTTACTTGCTCAAAAGTTAGCTTTTACTGGACCTTTGTATTCCATACCCTTTTAGAAGCACTTAAAATTAATTTAAGTCAATGCCCTCTGATAGTGGGGTGTCGAGTCCCAGGTGACTCACTCTCGCTAAATTATAATAATGCCAATATCATTTATTTTACTACACTATTAGCCAAACACAGGATTTTGCTGCAGTGGAAGTCCTGTCAGCCACCCTTAACCCCTCAGTGGCTATGTGATGTCTTGCCATTTTTAAAACTTGAGAAAATTCAGTATTCCATGTGGGGATCACACTCAAAATTCTTAGACAAATGGCAGATGTTTATTTCCTACTTCAATAGCTTGCAGAGGCTCCCCTCAGATCTGAGTTCAATCATATGATGCTCCTAGTCCACCAAGTGTAATTTATTGCTGTTACCGTATGTATTTGTATGTATGTTAGTGTGTTGTCGGTTGTCTAGGTGTTTTGCGTGGGGTGGGGGTTTGGGGAAGTTAGGGGGAATGGGATGGGCAGTGGGGGTGGGAGGGAGGGTCAGGGACGTACAGAAGGTGGCATGTTTGTACCATGCAGAGGTCAGGTCAGTCATTGTAAAAACATTTGTACATTGGTGCCCAACTCCCGCATATAGCTATACTGCCTGCCGCGCAACGGCAAAAGGCCTTAACTTAAATTTTGGTTGAAAATTTGTAATTTTTGGAAGATTAAAGATCTGCTTAATTGTGTGGACAAACATATTTTTCAATTTTGTTGTTTTTTGGAGAAAGATAGCAGCTTGTCCAATTTCCAATTTTCTGCATACAATTTAAACACTTAAGTCAATTTTCTCAGTTCTACTCTCTGGGGAGATGATAAAGTCTTTTTGCCTTTGTAGGGCAGTTTAGTTATATCACTCATGAATTACATTATTAATAATCCATTATTAACATGGCAAAAGTCTCTAGAATTCTACTCAATATTAGCCCTCATTTAGAACATGTCATTCATTGCCAGCCAAACATTTTTATTTTATGTGTGTATTTGACTAGTACGTTAACTGTGTGTGTGTGTGTGTGTGTGTGTGTGTGTGTGTGTGTGTGTGTGTGTGTGTGTGTGTGTGTGTGTGTGTGTGTGTTACACTGCGAGGTTAAGTGAGCGCTATTTATCTCCGGCTGCTCTCATTAGCAGTTAATTAATCCTCTGTGCCGGTACAGTGTGAGGCAATACAGACCACCATCCAACTCCATTACAACAGCTTGTTCAGTCAAGACAATACAGACCACCATCCAACTCCATTACAACAGCTTGTTCAGTCAAGACAATACAGACCACCATCCAACTCCATTACAACAGCTTGATCAGTCAAGACAATACAGACCACCATCCAACTCCATTACAACAGCTTGTTCAGTCAAGACAATACAGACCACCATCCAACTCCATTACAACAGCTTGTTCAGTCAAGACAATACAGACCACCATCCAACTCCATTACAACAGCTTGTTCAGTCAAGACAATACAGACCACCATCCAACTCCATTACAACAGCTTGTTCAGTCCTGCTCTTCAAAGATCTCAGACCAGAAGATACTGTACATCGATTTGGAGGTAATTAGTATTTTTGATGGATGTGTGAGTTCACTGATGACATTTCTCCATATGAAACAATTAGAGATGTGGGGCCACACACACAGTGTACTGTATGGGCTGGTGTCGAACAGATTGTCCTGATGATAACCGTTAGGGCTGTGCAACCAGGCTGTTCTCATGGCCATACGTAAAAGTGTACATGTGTACGTTTCTGGCATCAGGGAAATGTCAAAAAGTCAGTTTACCTTAACCATATAGTAACCTTAACCTCACCTTACCCTAACTAACCTATGTTAATGCCTGAACTAAATGTTCAAACAATTGGTATATTCTTGGAAATGTTCCAGTACAATGCTGATTCAATACGTACAAAAGCTCACATTTGAATGGCCATATCGTAAGTCTGTCTAGAGTACATAATGCGGCAACATTTCAGTTACGTTCGGTTACCCATGTATCGTCATGAGAATTTTTGTTGGTGGAAAAGATAGAACCCCATTCAGCATCACTCTCTGTTTCCTGTCTATGAGCTACCAATGTGTCTGTTTCTCTCTGTGTCTCTCTGTCTGTCTGTGTCTGTTTCCTGTCTATGAGCTACCAATGTGTCTGTTTCTCTCTGTGTCTCTCTGTCTGTCTGTCTGTTTCCTGTCTATGAGCTACCAATGTGTCTGTTTCTGTCTGTGTCTCTCTGTCTGTTTGTACCTTTCTGCTCCCTGTCTCCCGCTCACTGCTCCCTGTCTGTCTCTCTCTCTGCTCCCTGTCTGTCTCTCTCTCTGCTCCCTGTCTGTGTCTGACCCCACCTCTGCTCCTAGTCTGTCTCCCATGGTGTGTGTATAGCTCAGCTGGCTGGACTAATCACATCTGAGAAGGCTTTCACCACGGGAGATGTCCTGGGAAAAGGTCTGCTGTGTGTTTATGAGTGATAAGATCAGGCTTTGATAAGCTGTGTGCCTGATGTTGTCCTACGATGTCTCTGCCATGTTTCTGCTCAATGGGCAGCTTATCTGTAATTTTTCAGATTAGATGTTAATCATTAAGGTCGTCTCAGACGTGTTTTGACGTAGGATTTAAGTTACGTCTCTCACGTGTTAGGAATGGCGTTAAAAAATATATTCGAAACCGATCTAGTAATGTCCAGTCTCAAGCAGAGATTGGCCCATTTTCTTATGTAACGTGTGTGTGTTTCTGTGCACTGAGGCACTGCTGAGGTCAAATGTCATGTTGTTGTGATGTTCTGTATGAGATACCGCAGCTGGTGAACTCTGACCTTTAGGCCCACCTCTACTGTTAATTTTAAGTACATACTGTATCTAGGATAACCTCTCCTCAATTTGAAAGGTGTGGCTTAATCCTGTTTCACTCCAGACACCTGCACATTTACTTAAGCAATAAGGGAACGAGGGAGTGTGGTTTATGGCCAATATACCACAGCTAAGAGCTGTTCTTAGGCACAACGCCTTGTGGAGTGCATGGACATAGTGCTTAGCTGTGGTATAGTATTAGCAAAATATCACAAACCCCAAAGATGACATATTGCTTTTATAAACTGGTTTCCAGTGCAATTAGAGCAGTGTGTGACATAGCCACAGGATATGGTCTCATATGCCACGGCAATCAGCCAATCAGCATTCAAATCATGCTTTTATAATGTCTATCTTCACTCACTGTTAGATCAGCAATGCATTCAAGCAGGAAAGGTAGACGAGCTGGACCCATGAAGGAAAGTTGCCAGGTTTCGATCCCTGTGTATTCGGTGTGCGGTCCTGAGAGGACGTGAGACTAGCGAGGATCTTGTTGACCACCTGGAGAGACGTTTGGTCAGCTGCAATTCTCTGTGGACACACAAACACATACACACAAATGATAACTATCAAAGCCGTAGCTGAGCACTTTGTATCCCATGGACATGACAGTGTAATAAACAACGGCTTTCTCTGAGCTGCAGTTAATCCTCCCCGATCACTGGGATCTTCATCATATATATATATATAACCACCATCATCATCACCATTTCTGTAATATCATCATAGTCTCCATCATTTAAAGTTCACTCCATTCCTATTCTTTGGTTCCTGTCCTTAACCCTTTGTTTCTCTCACACACACACACCATCTCTAATCTCTTTCCAGGTTGCAGGCTGCATTGTTTAAGTTGTGAACTTGATTGAGTTAATCTCATCCCTCGTGACAAAGCTAAGAAAGTTAATCTCCAAAAACAGGCTAGAAGTCACTGTTAGTGTGTGGGATATGTGGGTCTGGATTTTCAGCTGCAATCTCTGTATGAGTTTGAGTGTACAATTTCAGCCGCAGGCTTTGTATGACCATGAGTGTAGAGTTTCAGCCGCTGGCTGTGTGTGAGAGAGGCTCTAGGCTAGGTGTCTCTGCATACTATTAACAGCTTTATATTTTGCGCACACACATATCCCAGTATTTGTCATGAGACAATATGGTCAATGGCAGTGAAGTGCGACACGCTCAGTTGACAAAGTTGTCAAACCCCTTACTCAGTAACATTGAGAGAAGTCTTCTCTGTAATCCAATAGAAAGCTCACTTTTCATTTCCCATGGGCATCAGTTGAGTTTTTTGACGATTGCTTTTACTCCCGTAGCCACAAGCACCTGCGCCGCCTTCCAGGCGTGTCTCTGTTCCAGCTCCGTGGCAAGGTTTCAGGGCAATACGATAATGGGTATGATAGGCTTCTGGGAGGGGAGATTGTGATCTGTACTAGTGGGGTGCTTGCTGATTATTCAACTTTGGAAATACACTAACACTTTGGCTGCGGTTGATTAGATATTGTTGCAGCCTGTATTCCATTATAGATATTGATACAGGCCTTGTTGGCACTGTGCGTTAATCCTCTTCCCGCCTGGTGTCTCCTGTGCAGATGAAGAATGTTTCAGCTCCCTCTGTATGGCTCCCTCTCTCCTCAAGTTTTTACCTCCAGCTCTGTCTTGGTCATACCTTCTCCATATGTCTGTCCCTCTGTAGCTCTGTCTTGGTCATACCTTCTCCATATGTCTGTGACTCTGTAGCTCTGTCTTGGTCATACCTTCTCCATATGTCTGTCCCTCTGCATCTCCCGTCTTTCAATTTAATACGCTACAGTGCAGCGTTTTAACGTAGTTAAGGAGTATGAATGACAAGGGAAAATAAATAGATGAATATTTGTAATGGCTGCCCTTTTCTAATGGCAATGGGTCACATGTCTAGCTTCTGTAATTGCATTATTCTACATAAGATAGGAGAAGCAACGTTTAATTTGATTTCAAATTCTTTGTGGGTCTGTACGTTTCTAAATTTGTGCCTCCAATGTTGTTACACATTTTGCATGCTCATATGGGCATCTATGCATGCTTTGTTTTGGGTCACAGTGGTTAGTTTGTCTAGGGCAAGTTAGAACTTAATTTTTAAATTATCTGTGAATCTGTTTTGTCACCAAGGTATATGTGATATATATAATCCATCTGACCTCATTTGCAGTAATTGCATATAGTTTATTTTTGAGTTTTAGTATTTTGTGTGTCCAATGTGTTCATCCTGCACTGTCATGCTTTTTCTGGACCATGTTTACATGTAGTTCAAATCAGCTTACCTTGTTAATTAAAAGTGAAACAAAAATAATATGTATGTTTCCTTTTGTTTTCTCAAGATTTGGTTGAGTGTAAATGTGTTTGTGCTTTGAGGCTTTGTGGGGGACATTGTGGCCCAGAACAAACTGGCTTATGAGGCTTTCCTCTAGGTTCATCTCTGTAGATGAGGGCGTAGTTATGTAACATTTGAGAATCATTTTTCTTCAGGTGGGTGTAAATCATTTGTAGCTCTTCTGGATTTGGATGACTAGTACATATAGGTCTAATTGAGCTATGCAATGAACTAGAGCCGTCTTCCTTCTTGGGCTGTGTTATATATTCTGTTTGATAGTGTACTAAAAGGACATTCAGGTCACTCACAATTGTTATGTAATGATGGTATAAGTGAATTAAAGGGATTTTTGAAATTCAGGATCCTCAAGGAAATGTGTCAATTCAAGTAAAGAAACCAACAAACATTGGCTGTTCAATTGTGACACCATCATAGATTGAATATATCACTGGATGTAACATGTGTGAAGTCACCCGTTGGTTGTGAAGATCCGATTTGGGTCATCGAATTTGCCGTTATGGGTGCAGACATCTTGGTTGCGGATGTGACGATTTTAGACGAGAGGGAGTAGTCATCTAGCTAGCTAACTCATATTAATTGGGATGCTAACGAAAAACGGTATTAAAACGTTACTTACCGGAAAAACTGAACTGCCAACTCTGAGTGTCTTGTTGTACAACCGAATGCCACGCCCATAGCCATGTGCCATAGCCACGCCCTAAACGCCTCTTTGCGTTATCGATTTTAAAATCAAGGAGACTATTTTTCAAAAAAATTAACATTATGTATTGCAGAAGGCTTAAATCTAGCGATTGAAACCATCTACTCATTATGAAAATGTTTACTGAGGTAATAAATCAAGTGAGAAGTGTCTCTCATTCTCATAGACTATTACAGAAACCGAGCGCTTTTGCAACCAGACGGGGGCGCAGAGCATTGTAGTCGCAATGTACAAACGTATTTAGACTGCTTATGGATGCTGCTGACTGAACAAAATGACATTAATACACCACCAGGTGGCTTGACGCCAAAAAAAAGTCATATTAACAAGCTGTATTGGACACACACACGTCAGAATTTCAGTTTTTGGGACTGTAGGGCCCTATGAAATCAGTGTTATTTTTTGGCCAATTCCGTTTTATAAATCCGTGATTTCCGTTTTTTTTCGATTTTCATGATTTGGACAAAAGTTGCATTCAGAAGCCTGCACCCGAACTTAAAATGTAGAGAATTTTGCTGTACAGTTTGCACAATCATTGCCAGGTAGGCTAAATTTACTTTCCATATGATCAAAGTACTTATTTCTAGACAGGCAGAAGGCTATTTCACGAAATATTAGTCATGTAATAACACATTATTTCTTCTTACAGATGAATCTACCCAAAATAAACAATAAAAGAGTAGATAAAGATTTCCTAAGATATAGAAGAAAAGTGGAACAACGACAAACAAAAATATTTATGAATGTTATTTTAAGAAGTTGTATCAGGCGCAATCGTGTGGAGAAAGCCATAACATTCAACAGCAGTCCTGCTAGTTCGACCTTGCTCTCCCTGAGTGCGAGCTGCCTGATTAGCAAGACTGTCAGAGAATTGCTTCAGGTGAAGGAACATAGTAGCCTATTCCAAGTTATATGCATTTGGATAAGTGATTGAATGGAGAAAAAACAAGCGTTGTCTGATTGGAAAATGTAGAATGGAGTGAATACCGTTGTTAATAGCTATCATTATCAAGCGGATTACAACGTTTGAACGATATGACGGAGCGCATGCTGGCCAAATTCAGTAGAGCAATACACTGCATATATATGGAGCGCAAATTAACTTCCATGTTTGCTGCCTTTTGTATTAGGACAAACTCAATGACAGTTGTTAGTATTAATGGAATATATTTGGATTATAGAAAAAATATATAGATTATTATAGATAAATTCCGTTTTTATTGATAGATTCCGCGATTCCGTCCGTAGGGCCCTAGGACTGCATAGTCAAGGCAACAGACGTCTGTTGTCTAGGCGGCCGCCTTGACTGTAAAGTGGTGCGGGAAACCCTGTATCCGCAGATCCTTAAAAAGACTTAAATAATCTCAATTTCATTTTCCAGAATTTAAGGTCTAAAAGAAATGCGACATTCATGCTGTTTTTGTTCAATTGTATTTTGTCGAAAGAAGCCATAAGCACTTTCTCTAAACAACATTTAGTTAGTAACTGCTGGCAGATTATATAGTAATAGCAGGTGATTGTGGCAGCTCCATGAGTTTACCTCACAGCAACACAGCTACTTTGTTTGTTAGTTACCTTTATAAGTTTTGTCTGTTTGAGTCTTGTTTATGATATTTTATTTGTGTCCTTGCAGCTTGGTTTACTGAAACATATTTCTTGTGATCAGTATTAAATTGTGCATCTCTCAGTACCTCAAAGCAATGAAAGTAACGACCCACTCATTGAGCAGTTAATCTCCACGTTCTCGTTCTGTTTCATTAGCACAGACAGCGTGGATCATTTCTTTCTATCGACTGAACAGCCAGGCTTCGTGGAGTTTCTTCTAATTACTTTGAACTGCTGGTGGCGAGTGTGAAACAGAAGCCATTTAATTTACTTTGTAAATGTAAGAACTTGATTGAAGAAGAATTTTCAACATCTCCACAATTGAGTTTAGTTCCGTTTGTCTAGTTCAGTATTTGTTACAAAGACAACATAAGTGTTATAGCTTTGTCTATTCATTTATTTTACTTAGGTATATTGTTAATAATTTGCATAGTTAATATTGTTCTTTGGTCAGTTTATACAGTTTTCTTTTATGTTATTTAGTAAAAATATCCTATTTTTTCTCAACCCCCCAGTTTGTATCGAATCGTGGGTCAAAAATTGTGATACGAACCGAATCGTGAGTTTGGTGTATCGTTACAGCCCTAACAATATTGGTTTGTTCCGGAGGAGTACTTTACATTTTTTTCCTCTGAGCTAGCCTGGTACGGCGTGCTACCTACCAGGACGTTTGTAAATGGGTAGACCATCCATACCGTGACGGAAGCGGACTGGTCCGGCGTGGCCCCGTTGTGGAATATAGGCATTGGTTTTCCTATCTTGCGCTCTCTCTCTCTCTCTCTCGTGCTTTCTCGCTCTTGTTTCCTTCAGACTGTTCTGTTCTCTGTGTGTTAAGTTGGTACTGGGTGGTGCCATGTTGTTGTCTTCCCCAGTGTCACCCTTCCCTCAGAGAGAGAGAGAGAGAGAGAGAGAGAGAGAGAGAGTGTGTGAGTGTGTGAGTGTGTGAGTGTGTGAGTGTGTGAGTGTGTGAGTGTGTGAGTGTGTGAGTGTGTGAGTGTGTGAGTGTGTGAGTGTGTGAGTGTGTGTGACAGTGTATTCCTCTGTGCCTGCGGGCCAGGCGCTCTGAGAGCAGCACTCCTCACAGCCAGGCCCATGTCATCTCATTTCTACCTGGTCTAACTGTGCGTGGATGTGGAGAGGGAGGGAAAACATTTCACAGAAGTGAAAGTCCAGTGAAGGGGGCAGTGAAGGGGGCAGTGTTAGGCAGGATGCCAGCAGTAGAACCTGCCCAGACAAATACAGGTTTACTAATAAGGCTGAAAGTCCCCTGCTGCTAAGGCCGCTGTTTCCACTGTTGTCGCTCCGCATACACGTGGTTCCCCCTGTCCCCTGTAATGTTTCCCCTGTACCGTTTTCCCCTGTCCCCTGTTCCGTTTTCCCCTGTCCCCTGTTCCGTTTTTCCCCTGTTCCGTTTTCCCCTGTTCCGTTTTCCCCTGTCCCCTGT